>VONZ01000981.1:0-261623 GCA_012976165.1 Labeo catla
AGTGGGATCAATGCAAAAACATTCGATTTAAAGTTGGAAACAAGCCATTTAGGCTTCAGAGCAAACACAGTTTACCAATAGACAGAGCTGTAAATTGCATTAGAGCAAATATGGCATGTCAGCAGTGTAGTGTTGGGTCGCCTGACACGCATATCTGCATTTTAATAAACGATTGACGCTCTGAGAAACGACCGGGGAGAAAGCCCTAATTTGATGAGGGCTGGATATATAGAAGGAACATTAATACTTTAATAACTTAATTTATTTTAATGGGCTAATTAGCCAGTCGCATCCCGCTTCATTAAGAGGTTTCATTCTTGATTAAGGAAGTTGCTTCACAATAGATTTTTAACTTAACCATACTGTTTCAAATATGCTCTGATGTTGATAAATCACAGCGTGATGGGAAAGACATTTAATGGCAGGAAAGCAATATGGTCTGCAACGCAGAGATGTCAAGGAGAAAGTGATTGCTTGAAATTGAGAAGAGTGAGAGATGTGTCTCTGCAAAGCTGTATCGAGGCGTATAAAAGAGAGAGACGGACATGCAGAAAAAGCTGAGAGAAAAAAAGAGTGTTGAAATTCCGTCACAAGTTTTCTTTCTACTTCTCAATCATTGTCACTCACATACAGCCTCTCACACAAAGACACACACATAAATGGAAAATACAGCAAAATGTGCTAACAGACAAAGAAATGGATGTAACTTTCTATAATTTGTCTTGCAGTTTTTGTTTGTAAGGCTTTTTCACAGTAATTAGCTGCACAGGCTGACTTTGTGGAACCCTTGCCAAAGCTCAGTGAACTGGGAGGGTTAGTGCATCTTTTGCAATGTACAGATGTGAGCAACTATATGGTATTTTAATGGTCATGGTCAAGCCTGACAGGTCTACATACTCTGGAGCCTCCAGCGTTCTTCAAGCTGGTTCACTGAACTCCATTATAAGTGGATCAGTGGAAAGTCTAATGGTCAAGCAAGGGCAAATTCAACCACTTCTGTTTTCTCTGAGTGCACGTGTACTTTTAACTTTCTGCTCTTTTAAAGTAAAAAATATTTTAAAAGTTTGTCCTCCGAAAGACCAAACGTGCGTTTAAAACTAGAAGCGGAACGTGTTTTGAAATTGTTTTTAATAGCCAGGGGAGTGAGCGGACCACAAGACCCATGAACATATGGGACATAATTTGTGGGCATCATTATGAAATTTCAATATGGCACGCTAACCAAAATGCTGGGAAACACGGAGTGGAGAACAAGCCAAATTATACATTCTTGGCTCCGAAAATGTACTTTTTTTTTTTTTTTTTCAACGAAGCCCTCAAATAATTGTTCTGATTTGAAACAATACTTTCATGGCACATTACCCTTGACTATCCATGACATTCAATAACATTTGTTCTGTTATTGAGGAAAGCTCGTAAAAAATGTGTCAAAATGCGTGATAGAGTTTTACGTCTTTGCCCTTGGCTTCAATGGTTTTACAATAACAATTTGGCTTTGAGGCATAAAACCTAATGATCGGGTCTGTCATATTTGCATATGCAGAGAGGTGGGGGTTATTGCTTTCTGTGGGATGGCGGTTACAGAGCATAATTAGAGAGTCTAGCAGTTAGGTTCCTCATCAACAGCAGGGCCTCGGCAGCGGAGCAGAGTATTTTCCGTTAATGAGGCTTGTCACCGCTCGCTTTTACCCTCATCTCCTCTTCGTAGCTCACCCAAGACACTCCAGTACGTTGGCTGGGTGTAATCAGCACACAATCATGCTCATTACATCCCTTACCAAAATAAACCTCCTCTAAATGTCCTCATCACTAACATTCCTCACTTGGTTCGGGAGGGGGAACAGTAGAAGCGGCAATCAGGAAAAAAAAAGGAAAAAAGTCTGTAACATCTGTAAGGTCAAGTTGAGAAACAGAACTAGACATATCTCTCTTTCTTTACCTATTTTAAGTCCAGCGTAAAGATTTTTAACCACATTCACCGGTCAGGTTTTGTGCCCTCCAGGGAGTGATATTTCGAGCCAGGCCATCATTCGGTTGGCAGGATCTTCTGGTCAGCTGGTCTCTCATACATATTACTACAGACGGATGTCTCACTGAAGCAGAAACGCCCTACCCATGTCCTCAGTTCCCTAGGTCTTCATTTGGCTAACAGAAGCACAGGTGGCTACACTGCCTTCATTGGGGGTGGAGACTGAACCCACAGCCAAACAAATAAGCAAGAGCGGCATGACTAAAGAGGAGCAGGCAGAGGTAGGATCAGACGATGGGGGACATCAGACTTCCCTGTGTTTTATGTTAGGACAGTGCCCTTGTTTTGGTAGCTTCATTTCTTGGCCAATAAGCAAAGGGTCTAAATCCTATCCACTCGCTCTCTTGTTCCTTTCTACTGAACTAAAGAGAAGTGGTGCTGAAGTGGAAAGCGACAGAGGAGGTTACGGGTTCCTTATGGAGCTCCCTGCTGGCTGGACATAAAACAGTGAGGCTTAAGTCTGCTTAGAGTTCAAGTTCAATAGCCGAGATGGCAAGGCTGAGTTGTTAGGATGTCTGGCTGAAGGTATCGCCAGTCTTTAAAGGATATAAATAAATGTAAGGGGTAATGCTAATCTGATTCAGCTTATTCCAGTACAATCCCACAGGATGGGTCACAGAGACACACACACAGACCTACAGTATCTATATAATCTGCTGTCAAAAGTTTGGAATAGTTTATATACATCTCATCAATAAAAGGCTACTTTCAATAATTTTCTACTGTAAAGTAGTTTACATTTAATAAAAGGTCAAACATATCAGGAGTACCTTGAAGTTTAGCTTACCTGTCAGAAAGAAACTCTGCAAGTTAACTGCATCAACTGAAACCCAAACACTGCATCAAATTCCTCCATCTTATAATAACACTGCCGATGTTTATCCTTGTTTTACCCCCGTGTCTGTTAGTGTTGTGCGCTAACTTCATAAGACACATGGTGTGCAATGTGTATTAACTCTTCAAATATTCAATTTCACATTGTGTTACTTGGACTGACAGATGAAGACTTCATCTCGGCTATGCAAAAACTAGCTGTAGCTTGCTCATAAATTTGCACATAAAAATGACCTGTGCTGGCAAAATAAGTCGCAATGAGCAAAATTTCAAAAATGAGTTCTTTTTAATTTCACAATTTCCATTCAAAAAACTGGTAACACTTTAGAACAGGTAACATTAATTCACTATTAACTATGACTTTAATAAATTACTAATTTGCTGCTTATTAATAGTTAGTAAGGTAGTTGTTAAGTTTAGGTATTGGGTAGGATTAGGGATGTAGAATAAGGTCATGTAGAATAAGGTATTAATATGTGCTTAATTAGTACTAATAAATGGCTAATATTCTAGTAATATGCATGATAATAAGCAACTAGTTAAGAAACCGTAAAATAAAGTGTTACCAAAAAAGCTTCAAAATGACGTATGATTGGTTGGAATTGGTTGGAAAAAAAAAAAAATATATATATATATATATATTTTTAATAATAATTACTATATTAATAATTACAATATAGCTATTTTTTAATTGTGTCTTTGTTATTAAAAATCTGAACAAAAATGCAAATAAACAGTAAACCAAATTAAAAAGCACATTACTTTTTTTAATCTTACATCTAAACGGATGCATTCAAGTAACCAGTGGCATAACATAGTAAAGACAGACCTATTGGCTATTGCGACGGCCGCACCCCTGGGCTGCACGGTTATGAAGCACACAGTGCTCATGTCTAGAAGGGAACCCATAAGCAAATTTGTGCCTAACCTACTTAAATTAGACCAACTAAAGTCAGTATCTTCTCAGTTTCTTATCAGTTCTCTCATTTGTGCATCTCTCATACACACGCACGCAGTTGTCAACATCGCAGATCTAGTAAATTTTTTAATATCTTCAAAAAAATAAAACACATTAATAACGCTACACTTTGTGTTATATTACCTTCAGAGTAAATGACAAAAAAACAAATCAGCGCTTCTTTGAGGGCGTTTCTAATACCACGGCTGAGGGAGTAATGGCAAATTTGACATGTCAGTCTCTCAGTATTTTTCTCCTCTTTTGGAAATTCATGGAAATAACATAAATAAAACAAGACTATTCATTCTGTGGAATAGTTTCCTTAAAGTACTTCTGTATAGGCGTAATTTGCGAGTGGGACGTGTCCTCATGACCCCACCACTTTCCCCCCACCATCTCGTGGCACGCATGGATGTACCTATAAAAGAAAGAAACATCTCCATTTGATAAGAAAATTTATTGGTCTGTATTAAATAACAGGCAATCTATTGCTGGAATGTGTTATGGCGAGTGCTCGTTGCCGCTGTTATCTGTACTCTTTTGACGTTCATGCACAATGTGCAGTCTTCACAGATGATTGAGTGATTCGTTCTGGTAAAAGTACAAAACAAAATGCAAAAAAAAAAAAAAACCGTGAGGATGGATTAGAACTCAGAACCTCAGAAATGCTTGACAAAAGTTCTACCATTACACCATTGTAAAAGGACACAAGCAAACAATGCTAATTTATGTATTTATTCACCTCTGTGGAGAATCTAATTATATTGTATTATTATTATTATTATTATTAATATTTATATTTATATTAATATAGTCATTGCAGGGATCCGCTTCCGATGTGGGCAAAATCACATTAATTTATTCATTACAAATAAACTGATTATTAAAACTACAGAAGCAGTTCAGTCAAAAGCAACAATTCTTTTATAGAGTGGTGGAACTATGACAACTTTTTGTATGCAAAAACCCAGAAGTGAGTTAGCATGTTTGCACTTCCGGTATTCTATCTATTAAAACAAAGCATTTCACCTATTTCAATTTGTTTTTATTTTTTCCTAAATTCCATTTTAATTTTTCTAGGCTTTTCTAACCATCAATTTTAACGGTTACATTAAAAATATATTTATATTTGTCTAATTGATTGAAATAATGAAACTTGCAGAATTTAACAGCAATTTATTAAAAGCTTAACAAAAATAACATTTTTAAGGCCCTATGAAATAAGTTTTTATATTTTTTTTAATACATTTCTAATGAATTTATAAAGGATAATTAGATTTGATAAAGAATTAATTTATTATAAGCTATTTTTTTTTTTTACCAAGAAATACTGTGTTGTGTATTTACAATTTTCTGGTAAATAAATTCTGCCAAATAATTTTTTCTGGTAAAAATTCCTTAAACATAGCTTTAATAATATTTTTATTAGTAGTGGTAGTACTACTTAGCTAAACCGAACTTTTATTTTGACAGGACGCTGTGAAGAACTTTAGGGTCTTCATTATATGACGATAGTCATAAAAATAAAATAGAAAATACCGGTACTAGTAAAATGCGGAATCGTACCGTTTTTAAAAGCAGGGCATCGTGATACTTTTTAAGTACCGGTATATCGTGCAACACTAGTTCACACAAGCTCAAGACACTTTCACGTTTTATTCCACGACATAAAACAAACCTATTACACCCCACTCGTGATTTTTTAAAACTAATGTTTTTTGAAAAAGACAGTTGGCTAACAAGTTGCTAAATGGGACTACTGGCATTGTCAGAGCCACAAGTCTTCGGACTGAAGACGCTCATTCCCACCGATATATCCCAGTGGAGACTGGATTCGTACCATAAGGTAGACTCATATTACTATTATTCCAGGTAAACACCACATCTACCGGCTTAGTAACAGTTAAAGTGATGAATAGCGCTTAAAGCCATATTAAATTAAATGTTTACGGCCACATGAACCTGTTAGAAAGCAGAAAGATTGAGTATTTTCTAGAAGCAAGGGTAAAATCATTTTTTGTGTAACCGCCTGAAGAAAATGACAGCTGAAATGTGGTACTTTATTCACTAAAATAAATTTAATCTTAAAAATTTGCTCACTCTGCTGTTATGTATTAGACCAAATGCACTAGAATTTTATTGAATACTATGTGGAGACATGTTTTTAATTAAAATATTCATATTAATCAAGGATTTATTGACTTTTAAATGTAGAGAAATGTGTGCTTTCATACAGTATGTGCTTTAATTATGATTATTTAATTTATTCTCTACTTACTATTTATTATTAATGTCTCATTTCAGTTTTACTTTGGCTCAAGTTTTGTATTTATTCCAGTATATATAAAAAGGTTCATGTAATGTGGATTTAAAATCCATCCACAGAGTAAATCCTTTTCACTGAACATGTTACTAAAAATAAGTTTGAAAAAGTTGTTGGAAGCATGGTGGTGGTGACACTGAAGGCAAGCAACCGTGGTGTAGTTCGCTTATAGCTTGTAAGTTTTTAGCTTTTTATTGCACTGTAAAAAATAAAAAAACACAATTTGTTGAAATAATTTGTTACCCTGCTGCCTTAAAATGTTAAGTTCAGTCAACTAAAATAAGTTTAGTCAACTTGAAATGTTAAGTTGTACTAAGTAACAACTTAGATATTTGTGTTTGCGAAACTTAACAGATCGGTAAGTAACCCAGCTGCCTTAAAATTTTAAGTTGATTCAACTCACATATCTAAGTTGTCATTGAGTATAATTTAACATTTCAAGTTGAATAAACTTTTTTTGAGTTGACTGAAATTTTAAGGCAGCCAGGTTACAAATTATTTTAAGTTGATTTAACAAATTGTTTTTTACAGTGTGCTGTCACTGGCACTATGCATATAACAATGTGGATTTTTTAAAATAATGTAAACCTTTCATGGGTTTTCTACTACATATTTCAGTAAGAGGCATCATTTATATTCCCTTATGTTCCCCAGGGTTTGCTTTAAAGTGTCTTGGGCCAATAAGCAGCCACCCAGAACACCCTAGCAATCACTCAGAACATCTTACCAACCCTCGCAACCATCAACATCATCCTGTCCAAAAAGGTCAAAAAAGTCACATTATATTCTTGTACTCAGTTGTGTGCAGATCCATGGAGTGTATTTTTTTTTTTTAACAAAAAAAGTCAAGAAAAAAAAAACATGCAGCATATTTGTATAGCAAAGACAATGAAGCAAACGAAACATGAGTAGGCTCCTCCATAACCAACAATACACATATTCACATTGACACAGCCACTTGCGCCCAAGCCATTAAAAATCCAGAGTACTGAGATGGACATTTTAAAATGTCACCACTCATAATAATAAGTATTTTAGAATTGTTGCCAGTGTCACTGCTATTCTTCCCAGACCAATTTATCTACAGCTATCCATTTTAAAACTCAGACAAGCAAAAGATGAACAAAATCCAAGGGCTATTTTATACAGAACACCAAATAAATAGTTTTACTTGTTCATCCATCATATAAAGAAAAAGAGGCGGACTGCTACTGCACTAGCCCTGTCTGCAGACAAAGTACAATTTGTCAACACATTGTGCCTGATTTCATTCCTTCATAGAGCAAGTGCTGCATATGCAGTGTTACTGTGATCTATTAATGAGGCTAAACTTGCTACAGTGAGCGTGAAGTGAGATTTCATGTGCACATGGTTGTTGTGTGACTGACTGCAGCATGACCACAAATATACAACTCAGGTTAATTGGAAATAAGTGACTGCCTATATTTCTGCACAACTGCAAAACATACTGTATCACATGTTTCACTGGATTTTCCAAGTGAAATGAACAGTGGTGGCAGTAAAACACCAACTTCTGTTCCTTTTCACACAAATTATGACCACAGGAGCAGGTTATCAGGTTAAAGACTTACTTTTGTGCAGTTCCTTGCAGCATACTACACCGACCTGGCATAACATTATGACCACTGACAGGTGAAGTGAATAACACTGATTATCTCGTCATCATGGCACCTGTTAGTGGGTGGGATATATTAGGCAGTAAGTGAGCATTTTGTTGATGTTGATGTGCTAGAAGCAGGAAAAACGGGCAAGTGTAAGGATTTAAGCGAGTTTGACAAAGACTAAATTGTGATGGCTAGACGACTGGTTCAGAGCATCTCCAAAACGGCAGCTCTTATGGGGTGTTCCTATTCTACAGGGGTCAGTATGTATCAAAAGTGGTTCAAGGAAGGAACAGTGGTGAGCCAATGACAGGGTCATGGGCAGCCAAGGCTCACTGATGCACGTGGGGAGCAAAGGCTGGCCCGTGCGGTCCGATCCAACAAATAAGCTACTGTAGCTCAAATTGCTCAAGAAGATAATGTTGGTTCTGATGGAAAGGTGTCAGAATACAGTGCATCGCAGTTTGTTGCGCATCGGGCTGCATAGCCGCAGACTAGTCATGGTGTCCATGCTGAACCGTTAACCGCCGAAAGCGCCAATAGTGGACATGTGAGCATCCGAACTGGACCACAGAGCAATGGGGGAAGGTGGTCTGGTCTTATGAATTACATTTTCTTTCACATCACCTGGATTGCTGGTTGCATGTGCATCGCTTACCTGGGGAACACATGGCACCAGGATGCGCAATGGGAAGAAGGCAAGCCGGCAATGCTCTTCTGCGATATTGTTCGTGAACATTTAAGTGTGCAGTTTAAAAACTAGATCAGAGCGCAATCTGCTGTTAAAAGCTGAGCTCATAATTGATTCCAGAGAGAACTGTGATGCAATTGGAAAATCTCAGAATCGTGATGCATCGATTTATTGTCACAGCCCTAATGTTGACATCAAAACACTTTTACCATAGTGCATGATTTATGTAAGGGATTGTGACGAGTCGGCGTGAATGAAGCCTCATCACCGCCACTGTTGAAATGCCAAGCACGCCTCTCCTCGGGAGACCGGTCTCTTCCTCGTGGGTCCAGGAAGGGAGCATGAGTACCGGATGAGTACTGCACCCGTGAGACGGCTGACGGGCGAGGATGCTGGACCGTTGAATCCCCCAGAAGTGCCGTGGGCCAAGGAGGACATAGCCACTGAAGGAAGCTGCTGCCCCTAGAGCCGCGGACCTAAGAGGAGAGCCTGTGTTGCTGCCGGACTCCGCCCCTTACCTGGACCCTTCCCTTACAAACATTGCCTCCCCTTAATGCAACCCCCAGCACGACGAGGACACCAGATCCCCTGTTTATTTTGTACGCTTTATTACCCCTTTTTGGACACTTTGCTTTATTTTATGTTTAATAAAAGTCTCTCCAAGGCCTGACATCATGCACACTGTGTCTGTCGTTTGCTCCTCCCGCCACAGGGATAATCAACAGTTTGCTGTGCATTAAAGGAATTTAAATGCACAACGCAAAGGCAAAAAACCCTCATGGTTGCCTTGGCGAAGTCTATTTAAAATCCTTTAATTCATGGCAAGCCATTGATTATCCTGCTTATTCTGTTTTGTTTTTTTTTTCTAGACAAGTTAAAACTAGTATTGCTCTTTGCAGCGCAATGTTTGACCAACTATTTGAATGAATTATAGCACTTATTTCAATTAATTAGAGAGTCTGATTTGATGCTGGCAGAATGCTAGAGATAATGTGCCGTAACAGACGAAAATAACTGTCTTTACCCATTTGCTCAAATATTGTGCTGCAAAGAGCAATAGTTTCATGTTGTTTATACCTAGTCTCACCTGGTCTAGCATTGCACCTGCAATGTGAAGCACTTGGGTACGGGTTATGAGTCATGTCACGAAATAGCTCAAAGCCTTGTAGATGGAAGCTAAAATGGCAAGTTTGCTTCAGCAAATGCGTTTTTATCTCAGCGTTTACTTTCTCTCACAACATCAGTTGTGTTTAGGATCGGGTTTAATGTAGGTGGTACATTTATTTCAATCGTGACAGAGGATTATTCATTTAGACATTTTTATTTTTGAACTGCGGTCATACACACAACCAATTAATGTAAAAAAAAGATCTTGCCAAAGTCACTTTTTTCATGAAAAGTGTGATGTGTCATTTGAAAAGTGCAGTAAAATAAATCAGGAACAACATATTCCATGTTTTGCAGAAATGTAGCTAAAGCAACGCATCTCCAATGAGCCTGCGTTGCAACTATGCGCACACCGTTCCTCCCTTCCACTTGCCAGCTTCCTTTAAACGATGTGGAGCAAGAGTCTTGAAGCTAATCCTCCTCTCTTAATTATTCCACCCCTGAGGATGGCTGGATGCCTTGAGCCACACCCCCAACCTCCGGGTACAGGATTTTGCTTTCTTTGCCATTTCACACATTTCTCTTCGCCCCCTCCCTCCCGCGGTCCTGACAAGCTGGCATTATAAACAGGATAATCTTCTAATCTTTTTGTTGAAGCACACAGGGTGGAAGGGGGGAAAAGTCAATTCATTTCTGCAGCTCATGCAATGTTCTCTTGTTTGTCAGAGGGGCATAAACAGCAGTTGCTCAGAACAGAGTCTTTATTAGATAAGATACCAGAAGGAAAAAGACTACAGAGCAAGCGTAGTTCTGCTAGTAATGTGTGGTACTGCACGATCCTTCAGGGTTGTGTTAGTCACAGAGTGCTGTCAATCATCAACATAGTCATAGCTCTACACATCTACACTACCTTCAGAGACAGAGACACAAGACTGTTAAGACAGTGCTTTCACTAACATGTCAGTCTAATGATGGAAACATCACTGCAGTGACTTTTTTTTCTGACCAGTGGAAACCTTATTCTGGTGATTGATTGATCAGTGATTATCTGAAATAATACTGTTTTCTAACAATATAATATTTTCTAACAATATAAGTCTTTATCACTTTTTATCAATTTAATACATCCTTGCTGAATAAAAGTAATAATTAAAAAAAAAAAAAATGTACTGACCACAAACTTTTGAACGGTAGTGTACATTGTTAGATGAGATTTCTATTTTGAAAAAAAATGCTGTTCTATTTAACTTTTTTTTTAAATCAAAGAATTCTGAAAAAAGTATCACAGGTTCCAACAAAATATTAAATTTGAATTAGAATGAATTCTGAAGGATCATGTGACACTTAAGACTGAAGTAATGGCTGATGAAAATTCAGATTATGTTTTTATATTTTACAGTATCAGTATATTAAAATAGAAACCATTATTTTATATTGTAATAACATTTTGCAATCTTACAGTTTTTTTTCTGTATTTTTGATCAAATAAATGCAGCCTTGATGAGCATAAGAGACTTCTTTAAAAACATTACAAGTTTTACTGATCCCAAAACTTTTGAACAGCAATGTACAATAAAAGTATACATTTTTACATATATTGTGTGTATTTATAGCTAGTGAGTTTATCCAATGATTCATGCGAGTGGTGAGTTGTCCAAAGATTCATGATGAATGTGCAACATCCCAAGAGCTCCAAAGGCATGCAACAGCTTTGCATAAAGAAGAGATGTATATTTAATCTGCTAATCGCTAAAATCCTTCACTTGATTTCTTCAGTTAAAGGGTAATGAAACGTCTAGGTTACGTACGTAACCCTCGTTCCCTGAAGGAGGGAACGGAGACGTTACATATGGGAACTCGCCTGAGTGACCAATCACCTCTGAGCTTTACAGAAAAGGCCAATGAAATCGGCGAGTGGAGTTTGCGTGCAACGCCACTCCCCCGTACATACGGGTATATAAGATGGCGGCGCGCATCCACTCATTCAGGTTTTTGCTGAGGAGCCGAGCCGCAGCCCGGTGTCAGCGCAGCCTAGGGTTGTGGCAGGGGATGTAACGTCTCCGTTCCCTCCTTCAGGGAACGAGGGTTACGTACGTAACCTAGACGTTCCCCTTCAGTTGTTTCACTACGACGTTACATATGGGAACAGACCCATGGAAAAGGCCACAACCCTGAGGCTGCGTTACGCAAGACACCAAGTGCCGACAGGCGGACGTGTGGGAAAGTGGAGTCACTACGTAACCTTCCCAACGCCCTAGGGACCAGTAGAGGGGCCCTATAGGGGTGCCAGATGTACTGAAGCATGGGTTGGGGGGGCGGAGCACATGTGGTTTAGGCATGTGGAATAAGAAATTGAATACATCTAATCTGTTATAGATGTATGAGGGAAAACACAGCCTTCTGGCTGACTGTGGAGAAATACTGAGACATGTTGCCACAACCTTCTGGGCGAAGGAGACCCAGTCGGAGCACAGTCGCGGACTACTCCGCATCTAGTCCTGACTGCGGGGCATGGAGGACCCAGGTTCACCGGAGGGAACATACTGGGAGATAGCGCACGGATCCCGTGGGAATGGCGCAGCAAGCCGACACCTGCCGGCCTCCCGCAAATTACCTGATGTTACCTTAACACACGGGAGGACACGGGCTCGACGCGGAGATTATAGAATCTCGCGAAGGTGTTAGGTGTCGTCCAGCCCGCAGCTCTGCAGATGTCTGCTAGCGAGGCGCCGTGCGCCAGCGCATAGGAGGAGGCAACACTACGAGTGGAGTGAGCTCGAACTCCTAGGGGGCACGGCTCCCCCTGGCTTTTGTAGGCCAGGGAGATGGCATCTACCACCCAATGGGCCAACCTCTGCTTGGAGACAGCATTTCCCTTCTGCTGTCCTCCGAAGCAAACAAAGAGCTGCTCGGAGCGTCTGAAGCTCCGGGTGCGGTCCACGTAAACCCGTAAGGCACGAACGGGACACAGCAACGCTAAGGCCGGGTCTGCCTCCTCCGGGGGCAGAGCTTGCAGGTTCACCACCTGATCCCGGAAGGGTGTGGTGGGAACCTTGGGCACGTAACGTGAGAATCAGCCGGCCCGAACTCCAGGCACGCTTCGTTGACAGAGAAGGCTTGTAGGTCCCCGACCCTCTTGATGGAGGCGAGCGCGGTCAGGAGCGCTGTCTTAAGCGACAGGAATTTAAGCTCCACTGAAACCAGCGGCTCGAAGGGAGGTCCCCGCAGGCCCCGAAGGGCGACGGAGAGATCCCAAGAGGGTACAAGGTGCGGTCTAGGGGGATTAACCCTTCTCGCACCTCTGAGGAACCTCACGACCAGTTGATGCTTCCCGATGGATGTTCCATCGACTGCATCGTGATATGCCGCGATGGCCGCGCCATACACTTTGAGAGTTGAAGGAGACAGCCTACGCTCCAACTTCTCTTGCAGGAAGGAAAGCACTACTGCGATCGGACATCTCTGTGGGTCCTCCCCACGGGAGGTACACCAGTCAACAAAGAGACCCCACCTCAGTGCGTAGGCCTGCCTCGTGGAGGGGGCTCTAGACTGAGTGATAGTTTCTATCACGGCCTGTGGAAGGCCGGCGAGGGCTACCGTGTCCCGTCCAGAAGCCACACATGCAGGTTCCATAGATCGGGACGCGGGTGCCAAATCGTGCCCATCCCCTGAGAAAGAAGGTCCTTCCTCAGGGGAATCTTCCAGGGAGGGGCTGTCGCGAGGAGCGTGAGGTCGACGAACCAGGTCCGGGTGGGCCAGTATGGCGCAACCAGCAGAACCTGCTCCCTGTCCTCCCTGATCTTGCACAGGGTCTGTGCAAGGAGGCTCACTGGGGGAAAGGCGTACTTGGGCCCCGGAGGCCAGCTGTGTGCCAGTGCGTCCCTGCCGAGGGAAGCCTCGCTGAGGGAGTAGTAGAGCTGGCAGTGGGAGGATTCCAGGGAGGCAAACAGATCTATCTGGGCCTTGCCGAATCGACTCCAAATCAGCTGGACTGTCTGGGGGTGGAGTCGCCATTCTCCAGGGTGGGTGGGCTGCCGTGAGAGCTGGTCGGCTGCACGGTTGAGCTCCCCTGGTATATGAACGGGGCGCAGCGATTTCAGCCGCGTCTGACTCCACAGGAGCAGATGGCGGGCGAGTTGCGACATACGACGGGAGCGTAGACCACCCTGGCGGTTGATGTACGCTACGGTCGCAGTGTTGTCCGTGCGGACAAGCACGTGCTTGTGGCGGAGCATCGGAAGAAACCGACGCAGCGCGAGAAGCACTGCTAGCAACTCCAGGCAGTTGATGTGCCAAAGCAGTTGAGGTCCTGTCCAGGAGCCCGAGGCTGCTTGCCCGTTGCATACAGCACCCCAACCCGTGGGGGAGGCATCTGTGTAAACCACAACATGCCTGGAGACCTGTCCTAAGGGGACTCCGGCCCGTAGGAAGGCAGGGTCTGACCACGGGCTGAATAGGCGGCGACACTGCGGGGAAACGCCAATCCGGAGTGTGCCACGGTGCCATGCCCATCTCGGGACTCGATCGTGTAGCCAGCGCTGAAGCGGGCTCATATGAAGCAAGCCCAGCGGCGTTACCGTGGCTGCAGCTGCCATATGCCCCAGGAGCCTCTGAAATGTTTTGAGAGGGACCGCTGTTTTGTGCCTGAATGATTTCAGGCAGTTCAGCACTGACTGCGTGCGCTCGTTGGTGAGGCAGGCTGTCATATTGACCGAGTCCAGCTCCATACCGAGAAAAGAGATCCTCTGCACTGGGGAGAGTTTGCTCTTCTCTCGGTTGACCCGAAGGCTCAGATGGCTGAGGTGCTGAAGCACCAGGTCCCTGTGTTCGCACAACAGATCTCGCGAGTGAGCCATGATGAGCCAGTCGTCGAGATAGTTGAGGATGCGAACGCCCTTCCGCAATAGCGGAGTCAGGGCACCCTCGGCGACCTTCGTAAAGACGCGGGGGGACAGGGACAGGCCAAATGGGAGCACCTTGTACTGATACGCTCGACCCTCGACAGCAAACCGTAGAAAGGGTCTGTGTCGAGGCAAAATCGAGACGTGAAAGTACGCGTCCTTCAGGTCTATGGCCGCAAACCAATCCTGGTGTCGAACGCACTAAAGGATACGCCTCGAAGTGAGCATTTTGAACGGCAGCCTGAGAAGGGACCGATTCAAAACTCGAAGATCCAGGATTGGTCGTAACCCACCGCTCTTCTTTGGCACGATGAAGTAAGGGCTGTAGAACCCCGACCTCATCTCGGCTGGAGGGACAGGCTCGATTGCGTCTTTCGCCAGTAAGACAGCAATCTCCGCACGCAGGACAGAGGCATCCGTGGCCGAGTGGACAGAGGTGAAAAGGACGCCTCTGAATTTGGGCGGGCGCCTGGCGAACTGAATCGCGTAGCCGAGACGTACCGTCCGGATCAACCACCGGGACGGGCTGGGCAGCTCTAGCCAGGCTGCGAGCCTGGTCACCAGTGGGATCAGCGGAGAGTTGACCGACGTGACCGCGGTGGGGCGGCCTGCGGGAAGGGGAAGGGGACTGGTCCCAGAAGGATGAACGTCCTGGAGAGCAGTCTGGTCGCTCTGAGCAGCACTTACCTTCCTCCCAGGTTCCCGCGCTGGCGAATGTTGGCTCCGAGTCCGAACCCGAGGAGACATCTTGTCTGACAGGAACAGAACTCGGGGCACTTGGCCCAGAGCTGTGGAAAATTGCTCTTTCTGTGAGTGGGTGGGTACCGCCGACCCGTAGGTCGACGGCAGCTGAGCGCACAGACGGCCCCGGCCCTCCCCCGGGGGCGGGGGGGCAGATGTTGTCGTCCCCCGAAGAGCAGCTTCCATCATCTCCAGGCTGCCCGTGTCAGGAGCGCCGCGCAGACCTGCGGGTCTTAGGTGTATGAGGGGGCTCCTGAGCGGCGGGCGGCGCTGCTCCCCTGCGGCGGCCACGACGTCTGGCGGCGAGGCGCGCATCATGGGCCTCAGCCGGAGACGGAGCAGGTAGGTCTTGCTTCTTGGGGGCCGCAGGGGGGCGCCCTCGGCGACGAGCAGGCTGAGGCTGGGCACCCGGGGACTTCGTGGGAGTCACACGCCGGGGCAAGATGTGACTGATCGCCTCAGTCTGCTTCTGGACTGCCGAGAACTGCTGGGCAAAGTCCTCGACGGTGTCGCCGAAGAGGCCGGCCTGGGAGACAGGAGCGTCGAGAAAGCGTGCTTTGTCGACATCTGCCATCTGCGCCAGGTTCAGCCAGAGGTGGCGTTCCTGGACCACGAGTGTGGACATCACCTGACCAAGGGACCGCACCGTGACTTTAGTCGCCCGGAGGGCGAAGTCGGTCGCCGCACGCAGCTCCTGCAAAACCGCTTGGTCAGGACTACCCTTGTGCAGTTCTTTTAATGCCTTGGCCTGATAGACCTGCAGGGTGGCCATGGCGTGCAGGGCGGTGGCGGCCTGGGCCGCAGCACTGTAGGCTTTGCCGGTCAGAGCCGACGAAAGCCTACAGGCTTTGGACGGGAGGCGCGGAGAGCCCCGCCAGGTGGCGGCGTCTTGCGGGCATAAATGCACCGCAACCGCACGCTCAACCTGAGGGACCCCCTCGTACCCCCTGGCCGCCCCGCCATCAAGGGTAGCGAGGGCTGAGGAGGTAAGGCGTGAACGAGCCGAATGAGGGGCCCGCCACGCCTTAACCAGCTCATCGTGCACCTCCGGGAAGAAAGGGACTGGGGGCGAGCGCGGCGGCGCCGCAGACCTCGGCCCCAGAAACCAATCATCCAGCCTCGAAGGATCGGGAGGAGGCACCTTCGGGACCTCCAGCCCGATCCCCTTGGCGGCCCGGAGGAGCATGGCCGACAGTTCGGCGTCCGCCTCAGACGGAGCAGCGACCGCAGAGGGGCGCCGCTCCGCCGAAGTGCCCGCCTCATCTGCCGACCGTTCACCCTCTGATGCTGAGATAGACATCTCTTCCTCCGGGGGAGCACCAAAAGAGACGCTGGGCCCGCTTTTAGACGGGGGAGCGGTCTGTTTGGGCATCACCACGGGACCACGGGACATTCTGCACCGTCACCTGGAGGTCCCCCAAGCGCCTCGCCGAAGCAGCCATAAAGCCTTTACGGCTCGCCGAACTACCTCGGGAAGACAACGAGGGGAGCCGTCTCGCGAACGAGAGGCGGGACCTCAACGTGGCCATGGACATGCGTTCGCAATGAACGCACGAACCATCCACAAACGCTGCCTCTACGTGCTCTCGGCCCAGGCATGTGAGACAGCGATCATGACCGTCAACGGAGGTGAGGAAACTACCGCACCCAGAAACGCACGGTCGGAAAGCCATACCGGGACAATGGCTCTCGACGACCGTAAGGAAATTGCTCTTTTAGATCCCGGTTCGCCCAGGGAGGACGCGGCACAACCGTGCGCTCAAAAACTCGCTGGAAATGCGAGAAGCCGGCTCGTTCCGTCTCTGTCGGCGGCCGGCTCGCAGGATCTGTACACGGAGAGTCCTTTTCTTCAATTTCTTCGAACAGCTCGCAGTGCAGTGAGGCTCTGAAGCGAAAATCTGAATGAGTGGATGCGCGCCGCCATCTTATATACCCGTATGTACGGGGGAGTGGCGTTGCATGCAAACTCCACTCGCCAATTTCATTGGCCTTTTCTGTAAAGCTCAGAGGTGATTGGTCACTCAGGCGAGTTCCCATATGTAACGTCGTAGTGAAACGACTGAAGGGGAACCCCCGTTTCAGCAATGATAAGTTCTCACCATAGTTTTGAAAAATGCTGCAAATGTGGGTGAGGTGACGTGCGCTGCGGAGCGGAGGGGAAAGAGGGGAGAGAGTCAACTTTGGGTTCAGACAGTTCATTTAATAAATGCACAGGCATTTGCACTCTGCATCGAAAACATATATATGAAAGCGCTGTTCCATCTCTATTAAATTTTAAGGCTTATTTTGCGGTATTTATAATCCTTTTGATAGGTTGCGTTAAGGAGTTAAAACCGCTATTACAATCACCTTATGAATGAATCGCGTTTGTGCCGAACTCTACTTACAAAGCAAAAAAAAAAACGATCCATTAACGTTTCTCTCAGTTATTGTACGCAATCTCACAGGCTGAAGCGCCTGTCATAGCAAATCAACACGCGCTGTTGTGAATAATTAGATGAAGCTTCTTCTCATAGGATAAGAACGTGCAGCCTCATAAATAATTATGAGACACCGATGCGTCATCGATGTACTATAGTCCATTGCCACGTCACAAACTGTGATGTCAGCACAATGTAGATGAAAATACCGGAAGACGAAAAGAGCAAAAAAGCTCAAAATTAACCAGTTTTCTCCAACAATTAAAATTAATGGATGCTAACATTGTCATATATGATGTGCAACACAAACACCTCTGCTCAAATCTCAGAAAAAGTAGTCTGGGGTTTCATGAACCTTTAAGCCAAGTCACGTCACATTCAAAAAGATACATCCAAACTTTGCCATGTCGCAATTATTCACAAGACTCCCGAGGAATCTAATACCATGACATCATTGTCGTAACACCTACAATGGGTTTCAAATGAGTGCAAACAACAAGATTTGAGCGTGATGGCGGATGTTAAAGATTGTCTGCATAAAGATTAAACTATGGTCTTTTCCACACTCAGGAGTAACATATGGATTCAGAAGACTTGAAACATAACACGTACATAGAATGGATTATTTTGATGAACATTTTATGATGCAGCTTTTGTTTCATGGAAATCAAGAATCAAATTAAAGGATTAAATGATGATTAATCAAAGCCAGATTTACAAATCATTTCAACATTTTAGTCTTAGAAGGGGATGGAAATCTTAAGTTTAAAATCTGCTATAAAAGTGATGTTTTGGTGGTGCAGGATAAAATACGCTAGAGTGATCTTTCCTTATGAGAGTGTCTTGGCACTGACAGGTTATGTGCTCCTCAGATATACCAAGGTGTGTGCGTCTGTATGTATCTGTCTGTGCGTTATCTGAGGTGTGATGTCCCTTTGCAGCAGTGAATGGACAGTAATTGCTTCTCACACACACTCATAAGATATGCTCTACATTCATTATTGCATTTATTCAGTCATGCATTTATTCATTGTATTACAAACTACCAAAGTTTAAATGACACATTGATTTTTAAGTCTTAGTTCTGTACTATATGTATCTCTACCCAAGGATTAGTTGTCTGAGTTATTTTTTATTTTTTTTATACAGCTTCCAGTGGATCAGTCTATGAGAGGCCCTGATGACCTCCTCAGCCTTGGTGAAGGGAAAATATAGGTTGTTTTTCCTCACTGCTATGTTCTTTCCATTCATTTCAACTGCAGACCGGAGACTGAGTGACCCAAAATTTGCAGATATGGATGTCAATTAGAGGTACTGTGTGCACCTGCATCAAAACTGATAGCTCCTCCTCACCGGAGGAGTTCATTTTTGAACATTTATAGAAGTTTCCTTAACCTTTAGTCTATTAGATGATTTCAAGTGAGATTCTGTAATTGTTAGTTTCTTCATAACTAACAGAACAGAAGTTCTCAGTAAACCAGTTTTAGCTCAAAGCAATTCGACTACAATTATTAAACTTGTGTCTCATTTTAAAAGTGCAAATGTTTTACTTCTGTTAGCTACTGTACATCATAAATTCCAGCCAGTTCAATTCAGATGAATGAAAATGGTCAGATTTTGCTGTTTTCAGTAATCATTTCAGCGTCTCTCTTTTTTCTTGTTGCTTTGGTTTGTCTACACAGTTTACCTTGGGCTGTTTCTCATTCATGTCTTGTGTGGCAATAGAAGCATCCTGATTTCATACATAATGGATATAAAATACCTGCCCCCTTATTATATCCAGCATTTTCCCAAAGTATGACTGCTTTATGCAAATTTCATTCTGACATTTCCTTTGCTTCAGTGCCTATTGTCGTGTTCAGGGTTGTTAAAACAACTAAAGTAAAAAGCCTATGCATATTTTAAAAAGATCAAACCATGTACATTCAGTTCTAACTGATATTACATGTGTCAGTCTGTCAAACTGATGGCCATATGCCCACTCTACTAAAATGCAATAGCAAGGGAAACACTCCAGATTGATGAGTTATTAATATGTGAGAGAAGCATTTGCAACAGCAACTGCAAATACATTGCAAGAAACGCTATTTGGTTTGTATAATGATCATACTATTCTCTTTTCTTATTCTCAGTCACAGTCTGTATGAATTACTCATACTTGAGCTTAGATAAAAAAAAAAATTGTAAACTACATAAAATTAAAACTTCTGACCCAAAAGTATAACAGTTTAAATTCCTTGGGTCTCTACATTTATTTTGGCATTCTGTGAAAAATACATTCCTAAATAAAAGCTTTTGACCTGCGACCAACAAGTTCACGCCTATTAAGCAGAAAACAGCAGCCTGCGAGTTGTAGAAAAAGGAACCAGTGTCTGTGTTTTTGGAGTTTCTGAATCTCAAGTGGTCTCGCTTATATCTCTTTGTAATATGGCAACACAAGAGCTTTGTGTACTAACAGGGTTTGAAAAACTCCCTGATCCACCGTTTATTGATCAAATCCACATCAACCGCCACTACAGCAAATCCCAGGCTGTATAATAAGATCTACACCACCCAGGTCACAATGTTTTAACCCTGCTGGATCTGTATCCGCACATAAATAACCAGATTCAGAACAGATTTGCCCTTTAGCAAACAATCACAATAAACAGCTAGAGTATTTACTTCATTTAAAATTACAGGACTTAGTACACCATCACACTCTTTATCGTGAGAGGTGATGCAATACTACAGTATGTAATTATATATAAAAAGCATATAGCATTGTTTATTTTGGATCTAAATAAATCTTTTTCTTTTTTTTTTCTGTCATAATGCTTATCTCACTAAGTCTGAATATATATGTTGTTTGAATATAGCTATACAAAAAGCCAAAATAATATTGTGCTCAGAAATTAAATTTATACTGAGACAGCTCATTTTCTTGTAAGGGAGGAATAGGCAAAATAATGCTGAGCTTTTATACTTCAGAATCAGCAGAAATGAGCTGATTCTTACCACAATCTGCAATGTCATTTAAAGTGATAGTGCACCCAAAACCTGAAAACTCTCTGTCATCAGAGTTCTCCAAGTATAAGAAGTCTCTTCTCAAAAGTTCAGTACAATTTTGAAATACTGATAAATACTGATTCTCTAATATTTGCTTTTATTGTCTTTGGCTTCTAATCTTTGTTATTTGGACTAACAAGTGTCTCCAAACCACAACCTGTAAGTACAATTGATAGGTTACGTTACATGTACATTTTCAATTGAGTGCTCAAAATATCAGTTTTTTTGTGCTAATGTGATGTACACCTAGTGCAGCTTTAGGTTTTCTAGGTAAACCATGATATTACAGTCATACTGAAAAAGTTCTGATAATTAGTTTTTCAACATACCTTAACTGTCTTGAATCTGAATACACAGAGTTCAGGGAGAGAAAGGCAAGATGAGCGTTTGACGTTAAAAAGTATATAAATTGTATTATTTTCATGAAAATAACAGATCATTTCATTAGATAAGACCCTTCTTCCTTGGCTGGGATCATTTACAACCGCATTTGGGATCGTTTGAAGCCGCATTTAAACTGCATTTTGGAAGTTCAAAATCCGGACACCATATCAGTCCATTATATAGAGAAAAATGCAGAAAAAACTTGAAGAAAGAAAGACATGAACATCTTGGATGACTAGGGGGAGAGTACATTATATGTAAATTTTTGTTTTGGAAGTGGACTTAGTCAGTGTTAATCAGTGTTTTGTTTTGTTAAGTATTTACAGTTTAGCAGCTAAACTTTAGCTGTGGGCACCATTCACTTGCATAAGTATTAAAATGTTTTTTTTCTTTTATTAAAATGCTTTATTTTAAGAATGGACTGGAGCACTATATTATTGTTTTATGCAAAGGTGCATGCAGCTCAGGGTTGCCAGGTTTTTACAACAAAATCCACCCAACTGCTACTCAAAAGTAGCCCAATTGCTTTTCGAGGGGGGTCCCCTAAATTTCCCCTGGTAAATTCGCATTCCAAGGGCTAAATATGATTATCATATCATTATTGGGGTCACTTTACCACAGACAACCACAGAATTGGCAACTCCGATGGTAGTGCTAACTAATAGGTGTGCAACGGATCGCGGTTGATCCGTGATCCGTACGGATCACAACCCACGGCTCGGAACGCACATGACCCGCGGATTAACTCGTTTTTAAAACTTGTAGATTACAGTGTTTCCCCTGCCATTATATTAGGGGAGCGGCCCTAAAGTAAACTTTATTTTCTATATAGCGCCAGATCACAACAGACGTCATTTAAGGTTACCTTTCCTATAGAACAGGTCTACCTTGTTCTTTTATTAAACAAATGAAATAGCCTTATGTTATTTATCTTATTTACACAACGGCATGTCATTTCTCTCTCAAACGTTACGTTACGTGGTCACGCAAAATAAAAGTAATGTTTTTGTAAGTAATGTAACGTAACAGAAATGTATTAGTTTTGTATTACTTTTGTACAGTATAATGTAGGTGTTCAAATATTCCTATTTCTGGCAAATTTAAATAAAACAATTAAATGCAGAAATTATAATAATAAAAGAAATAACAGAAAAAAATGTTTGTTTGGCAGCAAATAAAAGGGTTTAATTTTCATTTAATTAAAAATAAATAAATGTTTAATGCCTGTATTTGATTATCAGGAAAATTAAAACACAAGAATTTCTCAAAGAAAAAAAAAATGTCATTATAAGGTTTGGTCTGTTTTCAGGTCTCAGGTATTTTTGTATTTTATTTTTTTTTTAAGTTATTTTTGATAAAACCAAAAGTTTCTTGCCATACTTTTCTTGTAATAAATGGAAAGCAAATTACATTTGACTCCTCCCCTTTTTGCTGATCTGAAAAATGGTCCGATCCGTGACTCAAAAACCGTGAGTGATCCGAACCATGAGTTTTGTAATCCGTTGCACCACTACTACCTAACTTGCACAAGTACTCGTCTCTGTACCAATCACAACAGGCTTGGCCACCTGACCAATCAGAGCAGAGAAGGCTTATGGAAAGGAGGGGTTTACAGACCTTGACCTCAAAGCTGTTTCGAACGAACAGTTTCAAAATCATTGACAAATGACTATATATAAATGTATATTCTGAAAAAAACCTTAGATGCATTTAAACCTGTTGTAGGGGACTCCACCACAATATTAGGACACTTTAAAAAGACCATATGACCTGCTCTTTAATGCCATATCAGCAACAACGGCTATATTCATGGCAACATTAACAGTACCATTTCAGTACATCATTTACAACAATAAAACATCTTTCTAAGAAGCAATCACTACACAAAAACATACAAGTAACAACAATAGTACTGAGGAAAATCATTTAGAATTTTTCAGTTTAATTAATGATAAAAATTCTAAAATTCTTCCAAGAAAGACCTTTTTTTTAAAATAAATAAATAAATAAATAAATATATATATATATATATATATATATTTTTTTCTGAGGAAAAACACTGTCTAATATCATTTAAAACTGGACATTCTATTAGAGTATGTTTTGTAAAATTCTTACACAAGACATGTAAGATATATATATATGTATATATATATATACACACACGTATATATATAGTCACGGGTGGGAGCAAAGCGACAGACACAGTGGGCGTGACGTCAGGCCTCGGAGAGGTTTTTATTAAACAGTATAAACAGAAAGTGTCCAAAAAGGGGAAAAAGTGTCCAAAATAAATGGGGGATCTGGTGTCCTCGACGTGAAGGGAATCCGTGAGGGGCAGTGTTCAGAAGGGAAGGGTCCAGGTAAGGGGCGGAGTCCGGCGGCCGCACTCGCTCCCCGCCGGGGTCCGCGGCAATATGACGGGTAGCGGCTTCCTTTAGCGGCTTCATCCATTCCTTAGCGGCGGCGCTTACTCAGGCGGGTGAGAAGGCCCGGCATCCTGGCCCGCAGCCATTTCCATGCGGCTCGCACTCGGACCACGGGTCCGGCAGCTCGCCCATCGGTGGCGCTCGTCCCTCTACGCACCCTTCCTGGACCCACGAGGACACCAGCGTGCATGCACGGGAAAGAGACCGGTCTCCTGAGGAGAGGCGCGCTCGGCATTTTAACAGCGGCGGTGATGAGGCTTCATTCACATCAGGTGTGCCTCATCACACGCCGCCAGACCTGGATGTTTCGGCGCCCCTCCTCCTCCCACACGCCCACTCCCGTCGGGAGCCTGGTGAAGGGCGGCGATTACCGACGGGGTGAAGCTGATACTTAGGGGGGAGGCAGCCGTCGTCCTATATATATATATATATATATTTTTTCAATTAATATGAATGAGTGAGACTTCAATGTCCAATTCGACATCTTGTATATAAACTGGTCGAATCTATTTTCAAAACAGTAATTACTTCACTCCATTTACAATTTTGACACATATTGTATTATGATAACTACATTAACAACTTTTTTTAACAGATTTTAAAATGTTTATTTATTCCTGTGATGACAAAGCAAGATTTTCAGCTTTATTCTTCCAGTCTTCAGTGTCACATGATCCTTCAGAAATCGTTTTAATATGCTGTTTTTGTGTTACAAATAACAAGAATATTTCTTATTACTTTTTCTTACTAATTTCTTATTACTATCAATGTAAACAGTTGTGTCCCTTAATATTTTTGTGGAAACAGTGATTTTTTTCAGGATTCTTTGATGAACAGAAAATAAAAAAATAACAGCATTTATACATTTGAAACATTATAAAAGTCACTTTTGATATTTTAAACATTGTTTCAACTGTCTTTCTCTATTCAGTGGGTCCCATTTAAACAACACAGACTTCTGTTGTGAAAAGGGAGCTTTTCTCTCTCTTTTTTTAAATATCAGAAAAACGTAAGTCATACATGTCTGGAACAACATGAATTAAAATTTTTAAGAGAACAATTCCTTTGAAACTCTTATAGCTTAAAAGCTAAAATAGACAGCGAGTAAATGTTACAGCTCAGGCGTGCCAACAGTACAAGCCTGAGATTGCTTGTTGAGTGTACGCATCAAATGAAAAAGCGCTCTTTTATATCCTGAGCTTTTAGAAGAAAACTAATAATGTACATGATGAAAAAATCATTAGGCGTTAAGCTCATCATACCTCCGCACAAAACCAAATATGATCACTAAACGACCATGCTTCCTTTCATTAAACTAAGCCCACAGAAGCTTCATGGGACATGTAATTCATTACCACAACATAATACAGTCTTTCCCCTCCAACGTATGTGCGTTATGCTTTCACACCTCTGCAGCAAGTTTAGTCATTACAATTCCATGCACTACTCTTTGTCCATGCTAATACCCAATAATCTCCATGTCAAAGCACCTAGTTCCCTTCTCATTACTATTAAACACACACACGCAGGCTGCACTGTTGTTGATTAGTTCTCTAATAACGCTCTGCTCTGTCTTGCCCTCCTGATAATCAAGGCTTGGGCTGAGAGCAGTCATGCTCATCAGACAATAGCCTGATGTGATTGGGCCACACTGTCATTAAAATCCTCCCGCTTCTTTTTTGTGACTCATACCCCTCTCTCGAACACTGATACCATACATAAGCCGCGCTTTCGGCGATGCTCCCGCTCACCAGGGCAGCATGCAACCCTGGGTCCTGAAGCCCTGGGTCAGGAAACGACCCTCTCTTATTGGAGTGAAACTGAGATTGTATTACTCTTTTCAGAAAGAATAAGGGGGGAATTTAGAAAAGAGCAACATCCATCCGCTGTAATAAAGCTAAGTCACATGGGATAGAAAATGTTTGTGCGTGTGTGTGTGCAAATACGAATGTACTGGCTCAAGGACAGCACGGTGCACAAGACCAGATACTCGCACCTGAATGCCGTTGCCATGTTACGAAATATGTTTACCGCACAGATCATTTATAAAACATCTGTTTGAAGAAAAAAACTCATCTATGACTCACAACACACCTGTCTGGATGTTCACACACTCGCATGTTCCATTATCCTCTGGAAGCCATTGAATAGCACAAGACATTAGAGTAAAATATCCCTGCACATCCTCTGGGCCATCTCTCCCTCTCCTCCTCATTACACTATCCACTCTTTAGATGGCCCTTATGTACCCCCCACTCCTCCCTCTCGCTCTTTATCTGTCCCTCTGAGGAGCTGTTTTGCAAAATCACTCTGCATGGCCGGCTCTAACACACACACACATACACAAGCATCATCCCATTAACTGTGCCTTCCCCTAACACCCCCCTGACACCAGACAAAGTGTACATCCTGTCCTTATAACTCTGTCTTTTCATTACCCTGTTTTTCCTCCCACTCCTTGTTTTCTCCTCTGCAGGAGATATAAATATACATGACTGTTCAAAAGAACAATTTCTTTATATATATTTTTTAAAGACGTCGCTTTTTAGGCTCACCGAGACTGCTTTATTAAAAAAAACAAAACAAACAAACAAAAAAAAAAAAAAACAGTAAAACAGTAATATTCTAAACCAATTTTATAATTTCAAATAACTGTTAAATAAGTAATTTATTCACGTGATGACAAAGATGAATTTCAGCAGCCATTACTCCAGTCTTCAGTGTCACATGATCCTTCAGAATACTGATTTGGTGATCAAGAAACATTTATTATACTAATTAAAGTTGTACCACTTTTTTTGTGATTGATTGATTGATACAAAATTAAAGTCTGAGGACAGCAGAAAGTTCTTTTTAAAAGTGGCTATAAGATTGTTTAACCCTCTGAGCAGTACGGTCCCACATATGGGATTCTATTTTCTGTGCCCCTGGGAGTTCGGTCCCACATATGGGATTTAGAACGTTCGGTGACGTCACGCAACTGCCAAATTCAAACTGTGTTTTCGCGCGTTGGCTGGCACTGAGCCAGAGAGAGATGCTTGTTGCGTTTGTCATATAATCACAATTGAGCAGTGTTTTCAACGACGTTTATTTTAGGTTTCAGGAATTTAAATGCACATAAGTACTAGTAAAACAATACATTTAGAGTTTGTAAAATACACACGGATATGTCTATGGAAGCAGCAATAACTATCCATTCAAGTATAATTTGCCGAGGTGTTTGATTCATATCAGATACACATAATGTAAGTAATGATATAATTCACTCCATTCCTTTCCCACTTCACCAGCTACTTACTTGCATGTATTTCGGGAGAAACTGGTGAATTTACGTGCTGTAAATCCGGCTGACAGGACTCTCTGAACGGCAGCGCGAACAAACATGGCGGCGCCCATCTCACGTTATAGATCATGATCCAGATCATTTATAAAGGGTTTAAAACGGCAAAATACACTCACTTACACGTATTCGTGAATCGGAATATCAGATAGTTTAAGACATGGTAAGCAAGTGTGTGAATATTTTGAATAAAAAAAAGGAAAAACGAAATAAAAGCGGTACGTCTGTCATTCAGCGCTATAGTGGCTGCGGTGTCAATCATGACGCGTCGCCATGGAAACAATAAAGTGAACGTTCTAAAATAACGGTCGCCTCAAAAAAACTCACTCTGGGGGGTCAGATAGAATATTTTAAACTCACCAGTGAAAGGGTTAAAAAAGGCTATAAGGCTAGCTTAAAATGAACCCAAAATACAGTAGGTTGTACAATAAAAATCAGACACACGATTACTAGAAGCATCAGCAATAATCAAAAGGTAAACATTTATTAATAGGGAGAAGACAAGACAGGTTTTAGCAACGAGACATGAAATGTGGGATTAATTCTGAGTGAACGAGGGAGAAACAAACGATAAGAAACAGGGTTAACTTTCCTTGCAATGCGAAATGGGCCAATGTATTTCTGGGACAGCTTCCTGGATTTGACACGGAGGGGCAGGTTCTTAGTGGCTAACCAGACTCTTTGACTGGCTTGGAAATTTGGCGCCGTCTGGCGGTGACGATTAGCCTGACGTTGGTATCTCTGGGAGGTCCGAAGCAGAGCACACCTAGCCTTCCTCCAGGTCAGCCGACAGCGTTGGACAAAGTGTCGAGTGGAGGGGACGCCAACCTGTGCCTCTTCCTCAGGGAACAACGGGGGGTTATATCCGAACTGACATTCGAAGGGGGATAGTCCAGTGGCAGAGGACCGTAGGGTGTTGTGGGCATATTCAGCCCACATAATGAAGGTAGCCCAGGAGGTGGGGTTATTGGCCACCATACATCGCAATGTGGTCTCCAGATCCTGGTTAATCCATTCCGTTTGGCCATTAGACTCCTGGCAGAGGCACCAATAAGCTTACAGAAGGCTCCCCAGAACCGGGAAGAGAACTGGGGTCCCCGGTCGGATACAACATCCAGTGGCATTCCAAACACTCTGAAAACATGGTTCATGAGGAGCTCCGCAGTTTCTTTGGCCGTAGGCAGCTTGGGCAGGGGAATGAACCGGGCGGCCTTTGAGAACCGGTCCACAATCACCAAAATGACAGTGTTGCCCTGGGAGGGCGGGAGTCCCGTGATAAAGTCAAGTGAAAGGTGCGACCATGGCCTATGGGGAACAGGTAGAGGATGGAGAAGTCCCTGGGGTCGCTGATGAGTGGACTTTCCCTGGCTGCACACGGGACAGGCCTCCACATAGACCTTAACATCCTCCTTGATGGACGGCCACCAAAACCGCCGCTGGAGGAACTCAAGAGTACGAGCAGTACCCGGATGGCATGTTAAGGTAGACTCGTGACCCCACTGCAAGACCCGAGCCCGGGCAGATTGAGGAACATACAGGCGTCCCATGGGACCACCTCCTGGGTCAGGTTCATGAGCTTGAGCCTCTCGCACTACCCTTTCCAGTTCCCACTGCAGAGGTGCAATGATCCTAGATGTTGGAATAATAGAGGCTAACGGTTTCTCCTGTGTCTCGGGAGAATAGGCTCGGGACAGGGCGTCAGGCTTGACATTCTTGGTACCAGGTCTGTAAGACAGGAGAAACTGAAATCGATTAAAAAACAAGGACCATCGAGCCTGCCTAGGGTTCAACCTCTTAGCCTGCTGGAGATATTCTAGATTTTTATGGTCTGTGAGAACCTGGAAAGGATGCTCAGCCCCCTCAAGCCAATGGCGCCATTCCTCCAAGGCCAGTTTAACTGCGAGCAGCTCACGATCTCCCACGTGGTAGTTGCGCTCTGCCTCTGACAGGCGATGAGACATAAAAGCACAAGGGTGTAACTTTCCATCTCCATTCCTTTGTGAAAGGATGGCACCTATGCCCACCTCCGAGGCGTCCACCTCCACCACGAAAGGTCTTTCAGGGTCAGGGATTGTGAGAATGGGGGCTGACGTGAAGCGGCGTTTGAGATCCTGAAAGGCTTCTGCTGCCTCCGGACCCCACTGAATCCTCGTTTTTCCTCCCTTAGTTAGTGCAGTCAAGGGGGCCACCACAGAGCTGAAGTTTTTTTATGAACCTCCTATAAAAGTTAGCAAAGCCGATGAAGCGTTGAACCTCCTTAACCGTGGTGGGAATAGGCCAGTTGAGGACGGCTTCAACCTTCTTTGGGTCCATCTCCACATGGTCAGGAGTGATAATGAATCCAAGAAACTGAGCCTTGGTAACATGAAACTCACACTTCTCAGGCTTTACATAGAGTTGGTTGTCGAGAAGTTTCTGGAGGACCCTGCTGACGTGCCCCTCGTGCTCCTCCAATGACCTTGAGAAAATGAGAATATCGTCTAAATAAACAAAGACAAATTTATTGAGCATGTCCCGGAGAACATAATTTATTAGTGCTTGGAACACTGCAGGGGCATTGGTAAGCCCGAACGGCATCACTAAATACTCATAGTGGCCTGTGGGGGTATTGAAGGCCGTCTTCCATTCGTCCCCCTGCCAGATCCGCACCAGATGGTAAGCATTGCGTAGATCCAGCTTGGTAAAAATAGAAGCCCCTTGAAGTAACTCGAAAGCGGTAGCCATGAGAGGAAGGGGATATCGATTCCGAACAGTGATCTTGTTGAGGCCCCGGTAATCGATACACGGCCTGAGACCCCCGTCTTTCTTCCCTACAAAGAAGAAGCCCGCCCCAGCCGGGGAAGTGGAGGCCCGGATGATGCCAGCTGCCAAAGACTCCTTGATATAAGCATCCATAGCTGTGCGTTCAGGAGGAGACAAGGAGAAGATCCGACCCCTGGGAGGACAGGAGCCCGGAACTAGGTCAATGGCACAGTCGTAGGGGCGATGAGGTGGTAAGGAGGTGGCTCGGGACTTGCTGAACACTGCTTTAAACTGATGATAAGAACTGGGTACTTGAGACAGATTAACAGACTCTTGAGATTCTGAACTAGGGGCCGAGAGACTCTGAAGAAGACAGGTGAGATGACAAGAGGGACTCCAGCTCAGAATAGTGCCAGCAGACCAGTCGATCTGGGGATTATGTCTGCGCAGCCAGGGGTGGCCCAGGATAACAGGGTACTCGGGGGAGTCAATGAGATAGAAGGTCTCCTCCTGCTGATGTTGGTGGATGGTGAGACGCAGGGACCGAGTCGCCTCTGTTACTTTGCCCGGTTCCAGGGGTCTGCCATCCAATGCCCGTAACTGCCTGGGGATGAGGGAGAAGTTGGGTGGGAATCCCAAGTTCCTTAGCCAGTGATAAATCCAGAAAGTCGCCAGCAGCGCCAGAATCGATCATGGCCTGGACCGGATGCTGGTGGCCCTCCCAGGACAGTGAAGCTGGAACAGCTAGGACGGCATTCGTAGGAGGAGCTCTAATTTTCCCCATCACAGCCCTCCTGTAGCTGGGTGGGGAGCACCATTTCCCGAGAGCTCAGGACAGGTGGAGCGAAAGTGGCCGGAGGCACCACAGTAGAGGCAACATCGCTCCCTCATGCGACGCTCCCTTTCACTAGAAGAGAGCCTGGAACGGCCCAGCTGCATGTCCTCCGGGGAATCATGGAGCTGTTCAGGGTACAAGGAAGCCCTTGACACAGGGGAACGAACTGGAGACACAGGCCTGCTCCCAGGAACTTGAGACTGAGAGGTCTTACGGCGGGCCACCCTTCACTCTCTCAGGCGATTGTCCAGGTGGATGGCCATAGCAATGAGGGACTCAAGATCAGTAGCAGGTTCTCGGGTAGCTAGCTCATCCTGAAGACACTCGGACAGTCCACCCTGAAAACAGACCATCAGTGCTTCATCATTCCATCCGCTCCCAGCAGCGATTGTTCGGAACTCAATAGCGAAATCTGCAGTGCTGCGGGAGCCCTGATTGAGAGTTAGCAGGCGCTTGGAAGCCTCTCGGCCACTGACAGGGTGATCAAACACTCGCTTGAATTCCTCTTCAAAAGCTGCGTAGGAATCACAGCAGGCATCCTTTGACTCCCACACAGCAGAGGCCCAAGAGAGTGCCTTGTCGGAGAGGAGGGTAATTATGTAAGCAATCTTGGAGCGGTCCGTTGGGAAACTTGAGGACTGGAGCTCAAAAGTCAGGGAGCATTGGGTGAGAAAACCCTGGTAGGAACTAGGATCCCCGTGAAGGGCTTAGGAGGTAGTAGACGAGGCTCTGCAACTGGAGTAAGCCTGTTACAGCTCGGAAGTGAAGGTGAAGGAGAGGGAGATGATGTGCCCGGAAGCCGATCAAAGAGCTGGCGGATGGAGCTTATCACATCAGCCAGTAGTTGGGAGTGTTTGGCCATCAGCTCCTCCTGACGGCTAAGAACGGCTTCATGGCGCTGGAAGGATGACTCATGTCAGGAGATCACAGTCAAAAGATCCTTGGAGGTGAGTGTTTCTGGGTCCATGGGTGACTCGGTTTTTCTGTCAGGATCCGGGCTAGAACTCAGGTCTCTGGTGCGGCGGCCGGGGATTGTTTTGCTAAACGGCCCTAAACCGTTTCCCATTCATTTTCAATGGTAGTGCTAAAACACTACGGATGCAATATACTTTCGGCCACTAACGCCCTTGTGGCGCACTTCCGTGTTTTGGCACCCCGGGAAATTTGAAGTCGCCATTTTCATCCCGGCTCGGAGAATGAAAACACACAGCGGCGATCTGACTCGTTTGTTTAATTCAACGCATTCTCAGCGCATCGATCAAAGGTAAGATACTTTATGTGACATCAGTTTACGTTTTGTTACGTTAATGCTGAAATTGCAATAGTAAACTTGTTCCTTTCCAAACTTTACCCTGTCGGGGTTTGTTTACTATAGTTCATCGTAGGTTAATTTGTTTGCACGCCAAATTATGAATGAACTTAGCTGTAAGTTACGTTTATGTGTATTGTTTGTCATCATTAACACGTCATCTGTTGATTAGAAGCTAAATTATGAATGGGTGTGACAATTATTTTCATTTTTGTAATAAGATTACATGTATTCCACAGTTTAAAAATGTTTTCTAACCATGGTTTTCTATAGTAACCCTAATTTAGCCATGGGTTTTTAGTACTAGAATCACAACAATACATTTACCATTGTTGTTACCGTATTGGACATTATATATTTATATATGTTCAGTATTAAATTGTAAATGAAAATCAATCTGCCAAAAACAGCAGGATTACTACTAAGTTAGTAAGTTACCTTCACTGTTGTTATATATATATATATATATATATATATAAGTAAATATAAATAAATGAATGAATGTTTATATGTGTGTGTAATAGAATTATTGCTTTTTTGTAATGTTATTTTGTTGTTCTTGTAGAGACCACTATTTCTACACTGCTTGTGCCCTCATCTTTTCATGGTACCCATGCAGATCCTCAGACAGATACAGGTAAATATTTTGACACATTAACAACATCATGCACAAAATTCCTTTTTCTAGGGTATTTCAAGGTTTGTTTGTTTTTTCCACAAATTAATTAATGCCTTAAAATAGACTTAAATCAGAGCAGAAAGTAATCTCTTCCTCTGAATTTTGTCTTGTTTTCCAATACAAATATCAAATCATATTTCAATTTTTTACTTTTTTATATATCAGATATATAGCAAATGTAAAAAGTATTGACAAATGTAATAAAATTAAATGAGTCCATACTTAAAACAAGAAGAAATATTTGTCAATTAGTTATCAAAACTTCGTTTTAAATTAAGGTGACTTTTTTTTGGCCAAGTGGCAGAGATTAGTTCTTCTCTTAATCATAAACTTACTTCAAACAAGACTGTATTTCATGTCATTTTGTATCTCCTGTAAATGCATCTTGATTTAAGAATCGTGAGGCATTTGCACTGGAAAACAAGCTACAGTAAAAGATATTTCCATATTCTGGTGTTTGGGATCAGAGTGTTTCAGTGATTTTATTTTATTTTTTTTTTTATTTATTTATTTATTTTTTTTTGTAAATGAATTAAAAAAATATGAATATATTTTGGAAGTTGTATTTTTAAACTGAAGTTAATACTCTCTAGACATTTACATTTAAGTAACATATTTGTGTTTTTCCTCATTTGTTCCTCAAATTTGTTTTACTTGGTCTCAAAAAAGTCTTAAATTTACCTTCATAAATCCTGCAGAAACACTGTTACCTTACAAATAAAATTAAATGTTCAACTTGTTCAACAGTCACCACTGATGCACTGCCTGTGCCCTCGCTGTTCTCATCTTGTGGTTCCCATGTGGAGCATTATTCAGCAACAGGTAAATTTTTGATGAACATGCAAATGTTGTTAGAAATTTTCAGAATGCAGAAAATAATTAAATCTTTTTTTCCCTCTATGTAGGAACTACATAGACTACCATTTAAAAGGTTTTGAACAGTAAGATTTTTTTGTTTTTTTTAAAGAAGTTTCTTCTGTTCACCAAGCCTGCATTTATTTGATCTGAAGTACAGCAAAAACATCAAAATACTGAAATATTTTTACTATTTAAAATAACTGCTTTCCATATGAATCTATTTTGAAATTGTATTTTGTTCCTGTGATTTCAAAGCTGCATTTTCAGCATCATTACTCCAGTCTTCAGTGTCACATGATAGAAATAATTCCAGTATGCTGATTTTCTGCTCGAGAAACATTTATAATAATAATAATAATAATAATAGTTATTATTATTATTATTATTATTATTATTATAAACAGCTGAGTAGCATTTTTTTTTCAGTTTTCTTTGATGAAGAGAAAGTTCAGAAGAACAGTATCTAAATAGAACATTATAAATAGGGATGCGCGATTATAAAAAAAATCATAATTGTCAATTATTCCCTTGAAACTGTATTTGCCATTATTAATTAAGATTATCACTGTTATCACTATCAATGTTTGGAATAGCTTTATACCATTTTTTTTTAAGCAACTGCATTCCACATTTTTATATATATAGTTTCTATATATTCTAAAAAAAAAAAAAAAAGTAAAAATGGAAAAATTAAGATAACCTGTAGTAAAAATACACACACACACACTCTCTCACACACACATATCTTAAAGTAGAATAGTGGATTTTTTTTTATTTTATTTTTTATTTTTGGTAATTGTGCGTTTTGAACAATTACATAATTGTGGCATCTGTAACTATAAACATGATTAGAAATCCAATTAATTGTGCAGCCCTAATTATAAATATGTTGATCAGCATTTTTGATAAATAAAAGTTAAATAAATAAATAAATAAATATCTGGATCTTTCTATTCATCAAAGAAACCTTGAAAAAATGTACTCAACTGTTTAAAATAATAATAATAAGTTTCTTGAGCAGCAAATCAGCATATGTTATTTCTGATGGATCATGTGACACTGAAGACTGAAGTAATGATGCTGAAAATTCTGCTTTGATTATTCACAGGAATAAATTTCACTTTAAAATATATTCAAATAAAAAGCAGTTATTTTAAATAGTAAAGATATTTCAGAATGTTCCTGCTTTTGCTGTATTTTGGATCAAATAAATGCAGGCTTGGTGAGCAGAAGAGATTTCTTTAAAAAACAAAAATAATAATAATAATAATAATAATAATTTTAGTGTTCAAAAACTTTTGACTGGTAGTGTATACGCCACCTCTTCCAATGCTGGCCTCCCCTGCGAGCACCTGCACTGGACCTGTGAAGACTGGTGGCAGGGTGTTTGTACTGGACCACAAATGCTGGAGCTTAATAAACAGCAAGAAAAGAAAGACATTCTAATGAGTATACAGCAATGGTCCACAATTCCTCTACTCAACTATGTCTGTTGCCCTTCATTAACCAACCTGAGAGCATGCAGAAAGAGATGACCTGGAAACAGTTTAAAGAGTCTGCATTTTACGAGATGGAAAGACAGAGATGTGTAGCAGAATAAAAGACATAAATTATATTTCTTGATATTTTGCCCCTTAGAAATAACTCATGTATATACTCTATATTTGTATTTATTATTCAGTGTGAGATTGTAATATGCATTTATTGTCAGAATTTTTTCAATTTTACTTAATGTTTTAGATAAATATTTACTAACCTTAAAAAGTGTTTAAAGCATTTAATAAAAACTACTGAAAATTAAAATTTGCTTCATGAGTGCTGTGTTCTATTTCATAGGACTAAAATTTCACAGTTTACATGGTTTTGGAAACACCTATATGGTAATTTAACTAATTAAGTGTGGCTTAAATTATTCCATCAGTCAATTTTCATTCAATATTTGAATATTACTCAGTTTGAGTAAAATTTAAATGCCTCTTATTAACATTTTAAAAGCTATTAATAATTAATAATATTTAATATAACCATTCATGTTTTTATATTACCATGAAACTATTATTTTACTGTATTTATTTTAATACTAATCATTTATTCATAATACCTTGCTTTATAATCCAAAAAGGCAAGACACAAATGTAAAATACTTTGCAGGTATAATATATTCTTAAATTTTATAATTTTGTTTTATTAAAAGCACAAAGCTGTGTGAAACAGTGGTTTAGACCTGCTTGAGTGGGATTTGAACCCCGGTCCAAATAAATGCATGAAAAAATCTGATTGGCTGGGACATCATTTCCACTCTTTGGCCAGCTGTTGAAATGCTTTAATTTCATTGGCTGTCACTGAGTTCCAACTATTCGCGACTGGCCCCCGCGTGGTAGTTGGGAGTTCTACCCCTGAGCCGCTGGGAATGTTGAAGTTGGACCCAAACGAAACACTTGAGCAGAGTTCCAGGAATTGTATCTTTATTGAAAAAAAGTCTTTGCAAGCAAAAATCCAACAAAGGTTCTTCTCAGGATGAGGAATTAACAATCACAAAGGGAAAAAATAACAAGAGAAACAAAAAACTCCACAAGGGGAAAAAACAAAACAAAGGTACAACAATAGCTAAGGAAAATAACCTTGAATTCCTTACTTAAGGTAGCTCGGAAGGCGTTAGCGAGGCAGGAAAAACAACACAGTGTAGAGACTCAAAAACCGAGTGAAGAACCAGAGAAAAATGCACTGCTTAAATACACTGGGGGAAATGAGTCCCAGGTGCCCTGAATAATGATAACAAGGCCACACAAGGAAGAACAACAGCAGATGAGAAGACAGGGGACCTCTAGAGGCATGGAGACAAATTACAGGGAGAAGAATGCTGACAATTTAATAAATGTTAATTTTCAACTTTTTTTTTTTCCAACTTTTTTTTTAAGTGTGTAGATTAGTTACAGATCTGTAATTTCTCTTGTTTCAACCACTTGACTGAATGTAACATGGTCACAGGTGCATGCATACAGTTTACAGCCAAGATCCAAATATGGCACACCAAAAGAAAAACTGGCCTTGGTGAGGAAAAGTACTCACAACTGGCTGCTAACGACTCATGCATCCTTTAATGATTTATAAAATGATTAACATTAAATGTTTTAGAATCAAAGTGTGTTTTTATGTTCTTGTGATAAGAACAGTTTCACTGAGAGACAGAGACTGACTCGTCTCATGTATATATGATGCTGCAAACGATTAATCCTGGACTGCTTACTGAACACCTTGGTGCTTGTCAGTTAACGTTCAAAGAAAAGACAGCATTACATAGTTAAAAATAGTGTCGCTTTCATTTTTCTTTGGCTTACTGAGAAATGTTTCTGGCCTTCTTTATGCCAGTGTCAGTTCACCTTTTTGAAAGGCCAGTACCTTTGACATTTTGCAAATAGTGAACTAGAAAAAAAAAAAAGATGGCTTTTAGCTCTTTAGACCATGAAAAGGATGAATTAACTCACATTTTGTTCAAAATGTATGACATTTTAAGCATTAAAAGGCTGTCACACTTTTGTCTTTATTGTCTGACTGACCAAGTTAAGATAACTACACAAAATGGACCCGACTAACAGCGTGAAGACTGACTGCAGAATTAATCGTCATCTGGAATGTTAATCATTCAGGTCAGTAGTAAACCAACAAATGTATCCAATCAATACCAAAACGCTGCACCAAGTGCTATACTGTATATAATCTCATTCCACAAAAGTCTTTAAAGCACTCCAGTCATTTTTTCTCAAGCACACATTCAATTAAAAAAAATGCAAATATCCTACATCTAAAATAGCTATATTTGCATTAAATGCAAATAATCAAGTTGAAAATGTGGAAAGCAGGTGGATCCATAAGCAAAGCTTTAATAAACAAAGACATAGTCAAAACAGCAGGCAGGGTCGAACATCGGCAAACAGGTATATGAGGGCAAGACACAAGAGTAATTCATTAGACAGACAAGGGTCGATCAGCGGCGAACGTAATCCAAGGGCCGAGGAAAACGGGTATTCCAAAATAGACAGGCTAGAGTTCACTCGAGGGGTGAACTGAGTCGGAAACAACAAGGCAAAGGCTTAAATCCACGACAGGCGAGAAGTCCAGGGCAGGCGGAAGGCAGGCAAGACGATATAACCAGGCTAGAAAACAAGACTAGGAGAAACTAACTAGAAAGGCGAGTGAACTAGACTAAGGATGAATAAGGTGGCTCCGTACAGCAGCTAACACAAAGAGAGTGCTAAACGCAATGCAATACTCGGCCACTGCAAACACAAGAAGAATAAATAGGAAGCAAATGAGGAGGGTAACGAGAGAACACAGGTGGGGCAAATGAATCAATAATGAGGTAACAAGGTGGGTGGGGTTAGACATGAGAGCACATGGCCCACAGAAACAAAACAAAAGCCATGTGCTCACACAAAACAAAAAACACAAGCATATGGCCAGCAAAACAAAATCACTAGCCATGTGCAAAACAGGACATGAACATGCAGCTAATGAGAACACTCATAAGCCCTGTGTTCACACAGACCGTGTGTCCAATAAAACAAAACACACGTGGACAAAGGAGCGCATGGCCCGAGGAAACTCGAGACCGCACGCTCCCACAGCAAGACAGAACTTGGAGCGCGAGTGTCCGAACCCCGACACAAAACTAGAACAAGACATGAGTGCCAGGATCCGAACACTACGCTCCAACATGAAACAATGCACACAGACAAGAGAGCACGCGGCTCGAGAATACTTGAAGCTGCGCACTCACAAGGAAACAAGACAAGAAGGGAGTGCCAGGGCTCTGTCACAAAACCCATGAATACATTAGACAGAAGTGACAGAACCCTGACACATATATATATATATATATATATATATATATATCGAACTAGTACCAGAGCTTCATATTGCAATTTTAATGCTGTACCGGATGTACTACCAAGCAAGTTTACTTTGTCAGAATAGCCATACATGTTGTGCTGTTGATGTGACACAAACATGAAAATATATGTATTACCTTCCTAATGTTAGATAAAAGTTATAAGAGTTATAAAAGTTTAACATTAAACATAAAGTGTATAAACATTATGTTCATATGTGCTTACCCATCTCCATAATGGCTTCACAACTGTTATCAAGCAAAACATGCAAATAAATTTCAAGAATCATACTGTGCACAAAGTGCAGTAAAATGGGATAAATTTTTAGATACAACATTTACAGTACACAAACCACAACTACATAATGGCAAGTCAATTATGGTGGGAAGGTGAGAGCCATGAATGATCCCAAACAAAATCTAGTTTTAAGGAGTAATCTAACTACAAAATAAAAATGTATGAAGAACTGAATTTGCATAGAACTGATTTAATAGTCTCAGTTTGAGGCACAAACCTAAGCGTTTGCAAAGTAGTCAGTTGCTATTTTAAAGGGATTTGTAATGTTTGTTAGTCCTGATGGCTGAACTTGCTGACTGTAAGTCAAAGTACACGATCATAAGCACAACAATTAAGTGTGAGTAATTAGGAGGCAAAACTCTCTTCCTGTCAGCCTGTTCCTGTCTCACCACCTCTGGCTGCAGCAGTTCCCTTCATACAGCACTTCCTTTGAGTCGTCTGATGCTGTTGAATGGTGCGGCGGTGCCGCCTGCGTTTGATAATCTGTCATCCACACGCCATGCTCAGTGTCATCAACATGCTGTGAACGCTGCTTCAAAAATTAAACACTGACATTTTAACTTGAAAAACTGCAGTTACGTGACACACTGACAACAACGAAGCCAGTACTAAGAAATGTTTGCTTAACTGGAAAAGCAGCGGAGGGTTTCAGACGGGAGCGTTTTTCCCTACCACCTCCCAACATGCATCAGCCGGCGTAAGATTTATGGCTTTTCTAATTAAATTTTGCTAAGCTGGCAGACACTTGAGCGAACTGTGATGTTCCTCCTGGATTCTGATTAACAGGGGCTGAATTCATTATTGTCCTGTAGTGCTCGTCTGGGTCCTTAACAGCCCCGGCTAATTAAAAAGAGTAATGCTGCCAATATTATATTGCACGCAATCAGCGTTTATGCTTACTTGTAAAAACACAAATACACAGTAGACTATAGGTGTGCACGATGTAACTAACACCAAAGCAGAGATACATTTAAAGCTTCAAAAATACTTTTTTTATACTTGAATTTCTGCTTTTATACTAGCTTATTAGGGTGGCCCTTATTTTTGGACTTTTGAAATCTTCTGCTCTCAGCCTCCCAGACAACTCTCCTTAATGAGGAATGGAAACAAATCAAATTTCACTGAGATCGGGCTACGTTTGGGGTGTGCTCAACAAAATTGAACAAAATCTGTCAATGCTGCTGATGAGGACCGATCTTTGTAAATTTGCTCTAGATCGTGATGACAATCCGACATGTGCTTCAGCTGCAGAAACTGGAAACAGATTTTGTTGCTCTCTAACAATCTGCATATTGTAACACCTCTTTGTAACACCTCTTTCTTGCATTTGCATTGTTTGCCCAGGTACCAGGTTTTTATTTAGGAAGAATAATGAAGACGTTGCAAGCGTTCTGCCATTGCCGTGACATGTTGCCAAGTATGGTAACCCATACTCAGAATTTCTGCTCTGCATTTAACCCATCCAAGTGCACACATACAGCAATGAGTAGTGAACACTGCTCACACACACACATGAACACACACCCAGAGCAGTGGGCAGCTGTTTGCTCCAGCACCCGAGGAGCAACTGGGGGCTTGGTTGCTTTGTTCAAGGGCACCTCAGTCATGCTTACTGAAGGTAAAGGAGAGCGCTGTACATTCACTCCCCCCACCTACAATTCTTGTTACTGAGACTTGAACCCACTTGATCTCTTTAACCATTAGGCCGCATCTTCCCCTCATCTGGTATCAGAAACAGTCAAAATTTTATCACTGAACAAAAACTTTGCTAATATCACCAATCACCAAAAAGATACATTATTTGCGCATACCCTAAATGACCAATTATCTGGATGGAATGTTGCATACTTCTAGTGGAGAAACAAATGAGGGGGTGAGAGGTTACATAAATAGATAAATGAATAAAAAAATAAAAAAACAATAAGGGTCACCCTGTTGCTTGTACTTACTACAAAATGAGACACAACTTGTCTATAAGGGAAGGTTTTCATTCATTGCCCTGCACGTTTGGTCAATAATAGTTCCATGGACACAATATAAGTTTTTGTGATGATCCTTATAACATGATCCTTATATAGTTATTATAGCGGAAAATATTATCCTTAGCTAAATCAATCAATCAATCAATAGTACATAAGTTACAAAAACAAAGCAAGTCACAAAACTGGATGTTAAAAAGAAATGTAAGGGTGACCTGTAAAGAAATATCAAACCTTTGTTTTGGCTAACTGATAGTGTAATTAATAATTTGCATAAATGTTAAACACAGGTGACAGCTTGCCTTGCCTTGACATTTATGAACAATGCTTTTGTTCTGAAAACACAAGCTTCAACCTTTCAGTTCAAATCGACCTTTTCTATACAGTGACTCCTGAATGTCTGAATCTGTGTCAGTGTGTTTTTGTTGTGTTCACTTGTTACCAAACAGCAATTATAATATATAGGATGAAAGTGGCATATCTTGGAGGACAGAATTCACAAATCCAACACAAAACAGAAAAAAAACTAGAGACACAGATTTGTGTAATTGGACTTTTGGCTCAAAAACTTAGTTCCTGAGATATACAGACCTTGTGACAACTAGCCCCTAGCTCTCCTATAATTAATACGGTAAACATATTGTGCTGTCATGATAATGTTGCACAGCAGTGTTATATATTTATTAGGGGTTCAAGTGTGTAGTGCTGAATCCCTATTGTAATTGTTAGAATAGTTAAGGATCAGCGATCTCCACGTAAAACTGATCATGCAGATCAAACCATAAGTCGTAGAGAATTGGAGGGATTGTAGTACTCACACTGCCTACAACATGACCAAGGCTCACCCCAATCGGCCTGATGGGGACTCTACACTTTTAGCAAAATATCTATAACTCCTGAACGAAATGAGATATCTTTGTCAAACTCACAACTCAATCTGAGGTCACAGGGGAAAAAATGGCGCTTAGCCACTTTGTGGCGCTATTAGAGGGAAAAACACAAAAATGGCTATAACTGCGCAACCATTTGTCCTTTCAACATGAAAATTGGTCTTGGTCCAAAGTGCCACAAGCGTCTTTAAGGACATCTGCATATCTCAAAAAACATGGCCGTTTTTACCTTACCACAAACTTATTACCTGTTAGACCAGGTTAACGGAGGCCAGTCGGAATGAAACTCGCTGGGCCTGTTTAAATCGGCCATTGGGAGGGGTGATATCACATTTTTCAAAGGCATAAACAATTTTATGTCGTGTGATATTCATATCTTATGATAGAACTCCTCATTCCAGATGACTTTGCCTCTAGGACCACTGCTGTCTACCAAACTTTTTGTTAAATAATTGAGAAATGTCAAAAACCTAATTTTGCGAACTAGTCCTAGGTTTTTTGCTGGAAAAAAACAAAAAAACAAAAACAAAAACAAAAAAAAAAGCTGCAGTACAAATCTCTAGACTCTCTAGGTCAATAACTATGAAAAATAAATAATAATAAAATAAATAAATAAATAATAATAATAATAATAATAATAATAATAATAATAATACATTTACCCTTAGGAGGCTTTAATGGGGTTGTTTAGAAAAAGGGCCTGTCCAAATATACCCAAAATCCTATAAAGCCTAAAATACTCAAAACTTCACAAAACCTGGTGAGCACATGAGACAAAAAAAAAAAAAAAACTTTGTTTAATCATTGATTTAGGAAGGTACAGCCTTGCTAAATAATATTATTAATTAAATAATGTATTTTTTCCTTATATGCTTAAATGCCTTAAGCGCTTGAACCCCGGTAATCGCTGCTTGAAGCTATATTTTATTTGTTTGTTTGCTTGTTTGTTGTTTTTTATATATGGCTATATAGCTATTATTAATGTTAATTTATTTTGTAATAAATAAGTGAGTGAATGAATAAATGAATGCTAATTAGTTAATTAGTTAAATATTTTATATTTTGATTTAATTTAAAATAACATACATTTTTAGTTTTACTTAACTATAATAACCCTACTGCACAGTGTAATTAAATTAAATATTGACTTTCATTTATGATTTTGCCAAATGCAATATTTTCAGACAATGACTGAATAGAGTTTTTGAAGGAAGGTTTGGATCTCATATCTTCTCGCATTGAAGGCAGTAAACAGAAATGGAGCCAAAAGTCTGGAAGATCTTTATTTGACCCCATAATTCTGTTTCAATAAAAATGGTATTTACACCATGTGTCATTCCAGATTGAAAATGAATATCATCTGAAGTTGAACAACGATTGATATGTTAAAAGTGAACTTCTCAAGCCTTCCCAAAAGCTGCGTTTTCATTTTTGTATGAAAGAATAGCAGGGTATAAGTACATTCGACAGGTAAGTTCTTCTCGCCACTAGCTGGAGTCTGTCAGTCAGCACTGTGGTGCGTTGATAGTCAAATGAATATACGGATGACCTTCCCTCAGAATGACTACAGACTGCTGTTTAAGCCACCGAGCACAGCTGAAGGCTTCAAAACACCTGCCTCTTTTCAACTGGTCTGCTTTCATCTGTTTTAACACAAGCTTCTCCTCTCTTCATCACTCGCCTGCTCCATTTCCTCTCCATCATGTAGCTATGAGCCAGTTTAACTGTCCTCTGGCAGAAATGCTTCTGATGTTCTGGATGAGAAGGTTTCAACTAAAACTCTATGCTGAATTCAGTAAAGTCCTCTGAAATTTACTTCATCACTTTTTCTATATGCATATCATTTGATAGCGATAATTCGGAGTCTTGCTTTTTATGTCTTGCAGGCAGATTCTTAACCTTTATAACAAGAGCTATTAAAATGCACATATCAACATGCTCAGTGACGTTTTTGGTGAAACTAATAGTGGGGAAAAAAAAAAAAGTCTTGAGAGGTCTTCTTGAGAGGGATACAAATTGGTATCCTGTCACTTTTTCAAAGCAATAAAGACACAATGTTCTTTAGAGCAGTGAATATATCAGACTGTGAAACTTAAATTAACATAAAAAAAATAACTTTAAAAGATTAACACGGATTTTAAATTGTTTTTCTTTTCTTTTCTTTTCTTTTCTTTTCTTTTCTTTTCTTTTCTTTTCTTTTCTTCCCACCAAGAACTACTTTTCTAGTGAATCTGACAATTAAACAATATCACAAAATAAGGATCACAAAGTGTTAAATATTAACATAATATTTAATGTGTCCTTATTGTAAAATAAAATAAAATAAATTCAATTCAACTTAAAAATTCACCAATTGAACTTAAGTTTTTACGCTTTTTTTTTTTTTTGATATATGTATGTATGTATGTATGCATGCATGGCACGTATTCATTCATTCATTCATTCTTTCATTTATTCGTTGAAATTGGTTAAATTATTTTGATGAGTTGATATAAAAACATGTTGCCACATACATTACAAATCTTTTGTGAAGTAAAATAGCTCACATAATATTTAGTTTAGTTCCTATAATATTGACTTTGTGAAGTGACAACATTTAGTGAAGCATTCACTATAAAAGTGCAAAAATCTGCTTAATTATTTAAGAGTTTCATGTACTTCGATGTCTTTTTCATGTAAAGCGCCTCGGAGTCACTGACATGTCGAACTGTATTCTGAACATTACTGTTGACTGTACGTTGACATAAATACACAGAATTACTTGCAGTGCGTTCACAGGAGGAGGGCAAATGCTAATATAAAAAAATGCAAATGATCAGGTCTGATCTGCTTAATCTGTGATAATATGAGAATAAATGACAGCGGCTGTCTGCCTTTGAAGCTCTGCTTTGAAGACGGTTTCTTTAGCTCTGCTTTTTTTTGCAATGGACTCCTGTGAACCTTTCGTAAGACCACAACAGACTAATGAATTCAGTCGCTATCAAAGAGAATTTGATTAATAGTTAAAGCTGACCTTTCTTTTTTTCAGTAATTTAATCAGTAGCAGTGTTTATGTACACATGTACACAGGGAAAATAATAAACTTAGTACCGCATTAGATTCAAAGCGTTATAACTGAATACGGTTGATAATCCTGCACGACTGATCATGTTCTCGACCACACATCCTGATATTCACTGATCTTTAATTTTTCATAGAACTAATGTAAGTAAAAATTCACTGAGACTTTATAAAGAATCCTTTGAATTCACTTAGATGTGCTTGTGAGTTGCCTGAACGATCCAATGAGTCTGTGCAGCATATTAAAAATCATATTAGCATGAAAGTGCATATTCTTGTCTTGTCTGACTTACATTCACATCATTTCTAAGCACTTTGTTAGCTTGTGGACTGTAATCAGATCCAACCTTGGCTCTTCGCCACAGAGAAAATCCACCGTTCTGGCTCTTTGTGAATTTTCAGAACAGCACTACCCAAAACGGGAAATATTTCTGCATCGCTTCATGAATTATTTTGGACGCTCATTGCTATGGTAATCTCACTGCAGCAACAAGAAAATTCATGAATATTGCCTTTAATAAAACATTAGACTTTAATTTGACTTGGCCGTTTCGATTATAGCAATAAATTCTAAAGTTTTGCAAAAATTATAAGGGGAAACATTCTGCGCTGATTGTAATTTTGTGCAGGATGTGACATGCTAGTCACTTTGAAATCTCCCAGAGGAAAAAGTTATTGCTCACAAGTTGCTCTTTCATTGCTTGCGTTCAACTATCAGCTTCATCTCAACACTTCTTAGCAGAAACAAAACAGCTGTCATACAGTACGAGTGCTGTAATATGAATGTGGACGGCAGCTCGGATCATGTAATTTTGGCAGAATTTGAGGAGAAAATTCTTTTATGCTGAGATCACTAACCCTGCTTTGCAGTCAGATTTCTAAGCAAATCTGTGCACAGTTTGAGACTTGCGCACTGTTCAGATTGGGCTACTTGTGCCGGAGGAGGTTAGAGAAATTTGTGTTTCACAGATGTATTTTGTGATTTTAATTCTGTCTGAATCTGCCAGGTCTGTGTGTTTCTTACACAATCTCTGTAAAATGTCCCAAGCAAATTACCTGCTGCTTTTTTGGGAAAATTTAGTGTTCCTCTGAGAATCCTAATCCAGACTGAACGTGATTGTCTGTGACTGCTGATCCCAATGCTTCTCCTCATGTCTTTTTGACCAATCTGTCCTCTGTGCACTAATATTCTGCATATTGTACCATATTGAATACAATGATAAAAATCTCATTAACTCTTTTTTTTTTTAATCCCTCAATTATCAATCTGTTTTGATTTTCTGAGCAATATGATGGCATATTGCTCAAGCCCCACCCACGACTGCTGCCCGTCATTTTCTTCACACTCGAGCAGCTGTAGCAACAACAATGTCTCATAAGCAATGCAGGTGTTTTGTAGTTGGATTTAAAAGTGAACATAAGAGTCTTCAGATTCCTTTCTGAATGAGGGACAATTAAAGGTAAGTTTTGCTAAAAAAGTTAAAGGGGTCATCAGAAGCAAAGTTCACTTTTTCATGTTGTTTGAACATTAATGTCTGTTGGCAGTGTATGTACAAATCTACCCTATAATGACAAAAATCTATGCAGTGGTTTTTAATTAATCTGTAAAAGTAATATCCCCTTTTTCAAATCGAGCCATTCTCAGATGCCTGTCGGTGTGAGGCCACTCCCACGATAGTTGATTGGCATGAGCGTCTTACCTCAGACCAGCTGTCACAGTCCAGTAACCTCCATTGTTTCAATGCCGGAGCAGGGATGTAAGTTAGACAAGAATATCTCAGATTGAGCGATTGAGGTGTTGTGTTGCTGGATGTAATAATGGACATAGTGATCGTCATTTACTTCCAACATCTGAGCCACTGAAGATGCGGCTCACGATCTACATATATCTGTCTATGTTCGTGCGAATCATTCATGAACCAGCTTCACTTACAGCAAAAGGTTTTTTTTTTTTTATGAATCTTTGCGATCGCCTTTCCTTATAACATGGTAGTTAGGAAGTTTAGCGGCTAAACGCGGCTAAATGTGGCTAAAGTAAACAGGCTTGTCACTCCACAGAGAGAAGAGAGGGGTGGGGCAAGCAGAGCTTATTTGCATTTAAAGGAACAACCCCTTAGAATGAGATGATTTTTGCAGAGCTCATTTTGACAAGGTAAGAAGGGTTCCCCTTCAGTCGTACTCTACGACGTTACGTCAATACTAAAGTATTTGGGGTCTCCCTTGGGAGTCCAATCACCTCCCATCTTTTTCCATCCCATGCCACACCCCCGTACATACTGGTATATAAGATGGCGGCATGCAACCACTCATTCAGATTTCTGCTTCGGAGTCTATCACTGTTCAGTTGGAGGCCGATGCCGAACTGCCGGCCATGCTCCTCTGAGCGGCCAAGAGCACCGAGCTGGATGTGCGCAAGGCATCTTGCAAGACATCTTGCCCCGGCGTGAGTCCAACAAACCGCCGGCGGGCAGGCCTTCGTCTGTTCGTTGCCGAGGGGGCCCCCCTACGGCCTCAACATCTGCTCCGCCCCCGCCACCACCTAAGGAGTCTAAACCGGCTCCTCAGCGAGGGTGTCGAGCTGGCCGTGGGAGAGGGGCGCAGCCTGCTCCTCAGGCGTCGACACCCAGGAACACCCGCAAGTCTGCGAAGCGACCCTAAGACGGGCGACCTGGAGATGGAAGAGATTGCTCTGCGGGGGACCTCATATGAGACTCCTTCAGCACTGACTCCATGTGGCCGGATCCCGAGATATACATGGCACCGTGGCACATTTTGGGTCGGCGTTATCCCGGAATGTCGCCGCCTTTTCAGCCCGTGGTCAGACCTTGCATTTCTTCAGGCGGGGGTGCCCTTAGGCCAGGTCTCAAGGCATGTGATTGTCAACACGGATGCTTCCAGGATGGGCTGGGGTGCTGTATGCAACGGGCAGGCAGCCTCGGGCTCCTGGACAGGACCTCTCGCCAAGAGGATCCACAGAGATGTTCGATCGGAGTGGTGCTTTCCTTTCTTCAAGAAAAGTTGGAGCGGAGGCTGTCCCCCTCCACTTTAAAAGTTTATGTGGCAGCCATCGCGGCATTTGATGGTCTGCCTCTGGGAAGGCATCACCTGATCGTCAGGTTCCTGAGAGGTGCGAGGAGGCTAAATCCGCCTCGTTCGCACCTCATCCCCTCTTGGGATCTCCCTATAGTCCTTACGGGCCTTCGGAGAGATCCCTTTGAGCCGCTAGAATCAGTTGAGCTTGAATATCTGTCGCTTAAGACTTTGCTCCTAATCGCGCTCACTTCCATCAAGAGGGTGCGGGACATGCACGCATTCTCAGTCAACGAATCGTGCCTTGAGTTTGGGCCGGCTGATTCTCACGTGATCCTGAGACCCCGGCCCGGTTATGTGCCCAAGCTTCCCAAGCGTTGCCCCCAGAGGAGGCAGACCCGGCCTTTGGGTTGCTGTGTCCCGTTTGTGCACTTTGCATTTACGTGGACCGCACCCGGAGCTTTAGACACTCTGAGCAGCTCTTTGTCTGCTTTGGTGGACAGCAGAAAGGGAATGCTGTCTCCAAACAGAGGTTGGCCCATTGGGTGGTTGATACCATCACCCTGGCTTACCAGTGCCAGGGTGAGCTGTGCCCCCTAGGAGTTCAAGCCCATTACACCTGGAGTGTTGCTTCCTCCTGGGCTCTAGCGCACGGCACCTCTCTGGCAGACATATGTAGAGCTGCGGGCTGGGCGACACCTAACACCTTTGCGAGATTTTACAATCTCCACGTAGAGCCTGTTTCCTCCTGTGTTTTAAGGTAAAGTCAGGGTAATTACGGGAGGATGGCTTGGTGTCGCTTGCTGCGCCATTCCATTCAGATCAGTGCACCTTTCCCAGTTGTTTCCCTTGGTGAACTCTGGGTCCTCCATGCCCTCCAGTTTGAACTAGGCGGAGTAGTTCGCTACTGTGCTGGTAGAGGGTCTCCTTCACCCCCTCCAGATGTGGCTCAGGTTTATAGCTCTTCTATGATTTTTCGTGTTCCCTCAACAACAACAAAAAGAAGAAAAAAAAAAAAAAAAGGAAAGAAACTTTTCACATAGCGACTACTTTTTGACCTTGTGCTCTGCCCCCCAATGGTCTGCCTCAGTCTCTAGCATACCTGGTGGGCCCCCTTTAGCTGGCTCCCAGGGCGTTGGGCAGGTTACAGATTGAGTCCATTTGTCCTGACATGCTTGCCTGTCAGCATTTGTCCTCAATTACGTAATGTGATTCAGGCTTGTGCCATTTTCCATAGGGACCCCAAATACGTCAGTATTGATGTAACGTCGTAGAGTACTACTGAAGGGGAACATCTCCGTTACAACTGTAACCCTCATTCCCTGAAGGAGGGAATGGAGAGGTTACGCCCCTCTTGCCACAATCCTGAACTACGCCGGAAATCCCAGGTGAGTCTCGGCTCCTCAGCAAAAACCTGAATAAGTGGTTGCAAATACCACTCGCCAAATTTAATTGGCTTTTTATTCTAAGATCGGAGGTAATTGGACTCCCGAGGGAGACCCCAAATACGTCAGCATTGATGTAATGTCTCCGTTCCCTCCTTCAGAGAACGAGGGTTGCAGTTGTAACTGAGACGTGTTGTTTTACACAACCATTGAGATTTTTTTACCAAAGTATATTATAGACTTTTCATTAAGACCCTTGTAGAAAATGGGCATCCGATGACATCTTTAAAACTCAAGGATGGATCAGAACCCATTGTTCATGATCTAGCTGCGCCTCCAAAAGAAATAAGTCTCACACTTTATGATTTTTTTATGATTATTTGCAAATCGCCTTTCCTCTTCCATGGAATTCATTAAGCTCATTAGCATTTAAAGAGACATGCACCAAAACAGGTTGCTGTGAACAGAGCTGTTTAAAAAAAAAAAAAAAGAGTGTTGTTTTACACAATCATTGCAGAGTTTGTATGTAGTATAAAGTATGTTACAGACATTTCATGAAGACCCTAAATAATCATACTAACTTATGGAAAATGGGCATCTGATGTCCCTTCTATTTATGGAAATAAATAGAAACATTTCCTAATTTAGTTATTATAGATCAAAATGTAAAATTGTCCAAAGAGATCATGTTACCCCTTGCTAAAATAGTAAATAAACTACTTTAAATAAAATTGTGTTTTGAGAATGTAGTTGAATAAATGAATAACTGATGACAGACACGGTAGAATCCCATTAAAAAATATATATATATATTCATCTGAAAGGTGCATTTATATTATGACTTTTATACACACATATAAATATTTGCATATCGAACAGTCCATGTTTTAGTTGAACATATGTCATAGCAACATTATGAATTCAAATTGAAATATTTCACTCAGTTAGGTTTTAATGAAAAATAAACATGTCTGAAATATACATTATACATACTGACTAATAAGTATTAAATGTAACAATTACATTTACCTGTGTCTTATTTAAATTAATTGTGTTCACCTGTCTTTATAATTTGCATTCAGTTCAGTGTTTGTGGTCTGGTCTTGTCAATGTGAGTGTTTTTACCCTCCTGCTGTGGATTTACCTGTTTTGGATTTACCTGTGGAATATAATAAAGACTTTATCTTTGACCTTCGTGTTCGTTCGCCCCTTCCTCGCACAATACGTGGCAGAAGACCGGACCTCAAAAATGACGGCTGAGGAAGCGCTTTGGGGTTTGTGGCAAGGTGGTCGGAGCGGTATGTGGAGGAATTCCTCGAGCTTGCCAACCAGCTGAGCTGGCACGACGCTGCTCCAGGTGCGTGTTTTCAGCTGGGGCTGGACCACGAGACTATCCGTTGCGATCTTCCTGTGTGTGAGTATCACCTGATCGAACTGATAAATCTCGTCCTTTATTTAAAATTTCGAAGTCAAAGATATAGAGGAAGATTTTAAGTTTCGTCATCCAGCCCCCTTTGGAACACGCCACAGCATGCCAGCTCACTCCTCGCCGGGAACCCCCACATACAGCACTAACATCATGGACCGCCTACCCAGCCCCAAACGACCCCACGTCCTCCAAAGTTCCGTCGGCTTCCTCAGCCTGGAACCTCCGGCCGCGGCTCGCTCAAGCCTGCCGGCCGCCGCTCTGTGCTTAAGCCCGCCGGCCTCTCATGTGGCAAGCCACATATACATTGGGAACATTATGGACCTGGCGCTCCCCTTGGAGTTTAATGCCCCTATCCTCTCTCCTTCTCCTTCATCTCAGCTGGTCCCATTCAGCCCTTCCCATCCGTCCTTCTCTCCGCCCTGTGTCTGCCCTGTGCCAGCCTCCAGGGCACCCACCCCCCCTCCCCAGTGGATATGTCGCGGCGTGAGATGCGCCTTCCGGGAGGGGGGAGTAATGTCACGCCCCTGTGGACTGTTTATGTTGGTTTCTCCCTCTTTAGCTCATATTTGGTTGTTCCTGTTTCCTGTCCTTGTTTAGTCATCATTAGTTAACCTTATATCACCTGTGTCTTAATTAAGTTCATATTCACCTGTCTTTATAAGTTGCATTCAGTTCAGTGTTTGTGGTCCAGTCTCGTCAATGTGAACGTTAATGTATGCGTGTTTTTACCCTCCTGCTATGGATTTACCTGTTTTGGATTTACCTGTGGAATATAATAAAGATTTTATCTTTGACCTTCGTCTTCGTTCGCCCCTTCCTCGCATGATACGTGACAGCGTGGATATATCTGCCAATGGTGTCCGAAAAATGTTTTCCCTTTAAATTTAGTTGATTTTTGTCAACTAAATAGACGTGTTCTTATTTTAAACTTAAACTCACTTTCCTACATTTTTCAGAAAACAATATTGAATATCTCAAGCAATTGTTTGTATCTTTTTGTAAAAAAAAAATAATAATACATGTACAGGAAAACAAGACAAAAATACTAAAAGTCATGTTTTGTAGTGTTGATTTGATCTATTGATCTGTTCTATCGATGAGATGTCCTATGATCTCTTCAACACTACAGAAGGATGTAGTGAAAAAATTAAACGAATCTAATTTTTGATGGTCTTGTTCTCCCTGACAAAAAAGATCACAGATCATGCACAGTTCAGCTGTACATGTAACTTTTCACAGGCTTAAACTCATAATTGAACAGTAACTCATGGCAGCTGAATTGAAGCACTGACAGCACATACAGTGTCCCATAGGGACTGAAGTTCTGCCTCATATAAACTCTGCTTTTTGTTTTTGCGCAACGACTGCAAAGTCCCAAGCATAATTTGAGATTCTGGACCCTCGATCCCAACTAAGCCTGACTCTCCTGCTTGTTACCTTCCAGACAGAAGCCCACAGAATCCTGTCCATTGACACAGCTTAGGGATTTGAGGCCGGATTAGTTGAGGACAGAAGTGTAAGAAACGATTCCCTTAATGTTGGCTCTAGAGCGATGTTTGAAAGTGCTTGCGAGCTCTTTTGTAAGCCCCCTTCTCTCAATTAGATTGATTCCTGGGCCTTGGCCTTGCTTCAGAGGGAAGCTCATTTGTTTCAAATAGGTTTAAGATGTCTGGGGCAATGGAGCAAGGTGGATCTGTGCCCTAACCTTTACTGCCTGGGGAAATGGAGGTGCTCGACATCGAACAATAGATGCTCACAAAAGCCTGCTGTCAGGAGACGCCGCACATTTCTGCAGGATATTATAGAGCCTCTGATACTAAGGTGGCTGCTTCTAATCTTTGGAAAGTCCAACCATTTTTTTCCCAGGATTAGGTCATTTGTCAGCTCGCCGTTAATAGTTAAAGTGCACTGTAAGTGAATAAATATAGATAGATAGATAGATAGATAGAGAGATAAGTAGGTAGAGAGATAGATAGACAAATCATTTGAAACAAGCTTAAATACCATATGCAGTTTTGTAATAATTTTGTAGGTTTCAAATATAATTAATAAATATGTTGTTTAAATGATTACGTCATTTTAAAATAAATAAATAAATAAACAATAATAATATTGTAGTAATATAGTAATAATATTGTCATTGTATATAAAAAAAACAACAATTCCAACACACATTATAACAACAAAGAACAGCACATTTCAATTAAATTAATTAATTAAATTACATTTATAATAATAATAATAATAAAAATAAATAATGACAGAATATTAGATTATATTCAGATTATTATATTAGATTACATAAATTAATAAGATTAATATTTATTTTACATTTGAATATTTGAAACAAGCCAAAAAACTATATACAGTTTTGCTAGTTTTAAAATAAAATTAAATAATAAAATAAAATAAAACATTTTATTAGTATTAATAATAATATTGTTTTATTGTAATAATATTGTTAATGCATATAAAAACAATCCCAACACATTACAACAACAAAGAACAACAAATTTCAGTTAAATTAATTAATCCAATTACAACAACAACAACAACAACAATAATAATAATAATAATAATAATAATAACAATAATAATAATTCAAATGACAGAAGATTAGATTATATTCAGATTTTTATATTAGATATTAGATTACATAGATACATAATATTATTAGATTCAGAATACTCCAACAGTCTAAAAAAAATAAAAGTCAGACCAGCATTAACAAGTAATACACATCTCCTAAATATTAAATGCAAACTTAAGGAAATAAATTAATATAAATAATTTAAAAAGCTTTCTTTGGCTTGTTGAGTGTCTGCTTAATGTTTCACGTTTAAAACATTTTGTATGACAGAAACAGTGCTTGTGAAGGCTTGTCACATATTTTTTATTTTATTTTATTTTTTTTTTAAAGAATAATAGGAGGTAGAAACTCAGGCACTGCAGACGAGACACACCGAGAGGAAAAATATAAGCAGTTCATCTGCAAACTACCCAAACTAACATCTCAGTAAAGATCTGCTCTTGAACAGGTCTGTGTATAGAGTTTCTATTTGTTGTAATATTGTTGCACATGCTTTCATGTTTGCAGTGCTTCTATGAATGCTTTAATGTTATGTTTGACTTTTTACATCATCCTTTTCATGATCTTGTCTAGATACAAATCCACTCCAAACCCAAAGATCAGTTCTGTGTAGCAGCTGTTTTAACTGATGTGTCTGTGGCAAGCCTGATATAAAAAATATAATATTAAGAAAAATCTAATTTTGAGATGCAAAAAAGTTTACTGAATCTTTAGAAAAAATGTTGAATTAAAAATATGATATCATAATAGTATTTTGTACATCAGGCTGTTATGACTAATGTATTATGATATAAGAGTAGGGGTGCTCAGTTTTATTCAGAGGCCCAAAATCCAATTTTGTGCCGATACTGATTTTTATATGGATACAAATTGATGAAATTCTGATGCTTGTAATGAAAATCAATAATAGCAGATACATAAAACTACACACATATCATCACTCTATATTGTCAATAATATGTTGTTGTAAGGTTATTTAAATGCTTAGTTTTATGCAATGCAATGACAATTGAGAGATGAACAAATAAATGCTCCTCAAAAGATTTGAGATGTTTTTGAGGCTTGAGCAGATCATTCCTCTACTGAGGAACAGTGAAAGTAAAGCCTCTGGAAACAAATGTTAGTCAAAAACCTGAGGATTAGATTTGCAACTCACAGATTTAAAAAAAAACATGCCTCAATAATCAAGCAAAGCAAAGCTAATTGTTCATTTCGAAATATTACTATAACAGTATCGAAGTTATTCTTACATTTACTTAAAAAAAATAAATAAATAAATAATAAAAAATCAGTAAAGATTTGACAGCAAAAAGACACGTGAAGCACGAGCTGAAGCTGGACATTTGTACAATTAAAGCAAAATAATTTTTACTTGAAAGGACAAAAAAAATCGAAACTATTAATCAGACAACAGAAGGCATGTAGTTTTGATCGTGTTGATCATTTAGAGGCCTAAGAAATGTGCGTAGCAGATATGATAGAGTAGCTCTATAGGGTTAATCTGTCAGTCTGTTCTTGTACTGATTATCATCGGCTTTCTAAAATTCATCCACATTAATGCCAAGACAACAGATTGGGCTGTTCTTGATCCTGTCCAACTGGAACTTAACCTCCGCCTTCCCAGCAGGCCTCTCAGTCTCTTCCTGCTCTGTGTCTTAAACAAGGTGATTGAAATCATGAGGAAAATCCAAATGTGCAAAGTTGAATAATAATAGAGTAACAGAGTTTTTGTATTCAGTATGTAGTTTATTTAAGTAATAAACATTTCTATCCCAGTGGAGTGATGGATGTACTTTTTTTACAACCCATCCCACCTATTGTTACAACTCACCTCAGTAGAAACAACAGTTTTGTACTTCAAACTGATTTACACAAAGTAACTATTAGATTTGATACAGGAACAAGTTGAAAACAGAAAGAAAGAAAAAGAAAAGAAAGAAATAATAATTATGGGTTTTAAAGCTAAGAGTGTTACTTTAATAACCCTGCCTAATTTGATGAGCTGCAACTCTAATAAGCACTTGAAAATAAAATCACCACACCCTCATTTAAGCGTATTATGGGATGGATTTTTTCAGCTAATATCTTGAGCTCAGCACCCACTCAAAAACTCACGCCTTCAAAGTCTCTCTTCAAATAACAGGATTTTTTGATTAGCAGCTTTCTTTTAAAAGAGTGCTTTTCCATCCTCCTTGTTCTACAGTGATTAGCCACATATCAGCGACTGCCTCTGCCTTTTACATACACACCATTATAAATACACCTGCACCAAAGCATGCTTATGCACCTACACGTTTACACACAAGGGTGAGTCTCATGAAAATGTTCACATTAAAGTTTGAAACCATAAAAGAAATTAAGACAGTTTTAGCAATTTAACAGTTAAGCACATTTTCACACAAAATCTCAATTGTACCGTGTCTGGGGGTTTTTTGTTTATTTTTATATTCTTGTGATTATCACTGAGGAATAGATTTTCATTATATTATTTTCATATATATTCAGTGTATATATATATATATAATTTCTCTCAAATCACAAATCTGTCTAAATCTGTGTTAGTGAGCATTTCTCCTTTGCCGAGATAACCCATCCACCTCACAGGTGTGGCATATCAAGATGCTGATTAGACAGCATGATTATTGCACAGGTGTGCCTTGGGCTGGCCACAATAAAAAGCCACTCTAAAATGTGCAGTTTTACTGTATTGGGGGGGGTCCGAAAACCAGTCACTATCTGGTGTGAACAGCATTTGCCTCATGCAGTGCAACACATCTCCTTCGCATAGAGTTGATCAGGTTGTTGATTGTGACCTGTGGAATGTTGGTCCACTCCTTTTCAATGGCTGTGCGAAGTTGCTGGATATTGGCAGGAACTGGAACACGTTGTCGTATACGCCGATCCAGAGCATCCCAAACATGCTCAAAGGGTAACATGTCCGGTGAGTATGCTGGCCATGCAAGAACTGGGATGTTTTCAGCTTCCAGGAATTGTGTACAGATCCTTGCAACATGGGGCCGTGCATTATTAGGTGATGGTTGTTGATGAATGGCACAACAATGGGCCTCAGGATCTTGTCACAGTATCTCTGTGCATTTAAAATGCCATCAATAAAATGCACCTGTGTTCGTTGTCCATAACATACGCCTGCCCATACCATAACCCCACCGCCACCATGGGCCACTCGATCCACAACGTTGACATCAGCAAACCGCTCACCCACACAACGCTATATATACGGTCTGGCTGGTCTCAGACGATCTTGGAGGTGAAGATGTTGGATGTGGAGGTCCTGGGCTGGTGTGGTTACACGTGGTCTGCGGTTGTGAGGCCGGTTGGATGTACTGCCAAATTCTCTGAAATGCCTTTGGAGACGGCTTATGGTAGAGAAATGAACATTCAATTCACGGGCAACAGCTCTGGTGGACATTACTGCAGTCAGCATGCCGATTACACGGTCCCTCAAAACTTGCGACATCTGTGGCATTGAGCAGTGTGATAAAACATTTTAGACACATTTTAGAGTGGCCTTTTATTGTGGCCAGCCTAAGGCACACCTGTGCAGTAATCATGCTGTCTAATCAACATCATGATATGTCACACCCGTGAGGTGGATGGATTATCTCGGCAAAAGAGAAGTGCTCACTAAAACAGATTTAGACAGATTTGTGAACAATACTTGTGTCACGGCTGTGCCGTCAGGAACGAAGGAGAAATGAGCACTCGACGCACAGGAGATAATTCCACAAGGACATTTAATAAGTAAATACTTCAATACTTCAAATACTCTGGAGAAACATAGAATCACAGGATACACACAACCACAGACACTTAAAGACCAGACAGGGAACTAAACACAAGGTGGAACTTAAATATACAAACTAATCAGTACATACACAGGTGATGACAATGAAACAATCAGGGCGAAACAAGGAGGGCGTGACTCGGGTAACGAGAGGGCTGAGTCCAGGGAGCATGTGGTGAATCACAACATAAACACACGATGACAAAAAGGATACGTGACATTACCTCCCCCCTCCGGCCAGGCGCAACCTCGCGCCGAAAAGTACCATCAAAAAAAGAAAAAAAAAAGAAAAAGAAAGAGCACGGAAAACATAGTCCTTAATAATAATAAAGTCCAGAGAGTAGCCGGAGGAGGGTCTTTGGAAGGACGAAGACAAGGTGGACGACAGAGGTGGATGACCAGGGAGGAGCAGGCGGAGGACGAAGACATGGGGAAGAGCAGGAGAACAGCGGCAGGACCCAGAGCATCATGATGGAGATCCATGGTGGCGCTGAGGGAGGAAGGAGCCACGGAGATGCAGAGTACGGAGGCGTAGGCGGGACGACGACTGACCAAGGCGGAGCCGGAGGGACGAAGGAACCCGGTGACGGTGATGGGCTGACGGGCCACGGCGGAGATGAGGGCGCCAAGAGCCACGGTGGAGCTGTAGGGTCGAAGGGCCGAGGCGGAAACTCGGGATCGCAGGCTCGTGCCGCAGTGTGGAGACCCTCGCTCCATGATGACGTTGACGGCGGCCAGGACTGAGGCGCCTCCACTGCTGTAGCGGGTGATGGAGGAGGAGACACAGGACTGGCAGACGGCAGAGGAGACATGAGAGGGCGGGTGGGTGGGAATTCCTGGATACAGTCTGTATTTACAAGTTTCGGAACGACTTCTTCGTTGGTGTAAACCGCCCAAATGCACAGCAGCGCCATCAATATGGTAAGACTCGCCTCCTCTGCTCCCAGTGTCCGCCCATCCTCCATGGCGGATGTCCCGGCTGTCAAAGCGCCAGCCCTCCGGGCGCTGATGAGGGGGGTCTCCTGAAGATGGCCCATCAGCCGTCCATACGCAGACCTCCGTAGTTGTATCTTTGCCGGCTCGCGCACCTGGTCAGACCTCTCGAGATGGCAGCAGTCCATAAACCTCTCAGGCTCAGTCGCTCCCGACGCTGGCTTCGTTGGGGTTGTAGGATGCGGCTCTCCGTCTGCGGTGGGCACAGCATTATACTCCACTCGGCGGTCGGCTCCGAGGCTAAGATGCTCTGGGTCAGGAGTGGTGCTGGCATAATCCACGGTGAGTGGCGACCCGTTACTGGCCAGCACCCACTCCACGATGGTCATGAGGTTCCCTCGAGGAGGATTCCCGGACAACTTCCTCAACGCACAGCTGTTGAGTCGCTGGATGTACCAATTGCAGAGGAAATCATCTGGAAGACTGGTCTCGGAGGCGACCTCCAGGAACGCCTCCGTATACTCCTCGAGGGGGTCGTTCCCCTGCTCCAGTTTGAACAGGATTATTTCTGGAATGAACATGACGGGAAAACTCAGGAACAAACAAAAAACTGGAATAAACGGAAATCAAAACAAAGAAAAAACACGCCACTACAACTTTTAGGTCTGGTCTTTTCTGTCACGGCTGTGCCGTCAGGAACGAAGGAGAAACGAGCACTTGACGCACAGGAGATAATTCCACAAGGACATTTAATAAGTAAATACTTCAATACTTCAAATACTCTGGAGAAACGTAGAATCACAGGATACACACAACCACAGACACTTAAAGACCAGACAGGGAACTAAACACAAGGTGGAACTTAAATATACAAACTAATCAGTACATACACAGGTGATGACAATGAAACAATCAGGGCGAAACAAGGAGGGCGTGACTCGGGTAACGAGAGGGCTGAGTCCAGGGAGCATGTGGTGAATCACAACATAAACACACGATGACAAAAAGGATACGTGACATTACCTCCCCCCTCCGGCCAGGCGCAACCTCGCGCCGAAAAGTACCATCAAAAAAAGAAAAAAAAAAGAAAAAGAAAGAGCACGGAAAACATAGTCCTTAATAATAATAAAGTCCAGAGAGTAGCCGGAGGAGGGTCTTTGGAAGGACGAAGACAAGGTGGACGACAGAGGTGGATGACCAGGGAGGAGCAGGCGGAGGACGAAGACATGGGGAAGAGCAGGAGAACAGCGGCAGGACCCAGAGCATCATGATGGAGATCCATGGTGGCGCTGAGGGAGGAAGGAGCCACGGAGATGCAGAGTACGGAGGCGTAGGCGGGACGACGACTGACCAAGGCGGAGCCGGAGGGACGAAGGAACCCGGTGACGGTGATGGGCTGACGGGCCACGGCGGAGATGAGGGCGCCAAGAGCCACGGTGGAGCTGTAGGGTCGAAGGGCCGAGGCGGAAACTCGGGATCGCAGGCTCGTGCCGCAGTGTGGAGACCCTCGCTCCATGATGACGTTGACGGCGGCCAGGACTGAGGCGCCTCCACTGCTGTAGCGGGTGATGGAGGAGGAGACACAGGACTGGCAGACGGCAGAGGAGACATGAGAGGGCGGGTGGGTGGGAATTCCTGGATACAGTCTGTATTTACAAGTTTCGGAACGACTTCTTCGTTGGTGTAAACCGCCCAAATGCACAGCAGCGCCATCAATATGGTAAGACTCGCCTCCTCTGCTCCCAGTGTCCGCCCATCCTCCATGGCGGATGTCCCGGCTGTCAAAGCGCCAGCCCTCCGGGCGCTGATGAGGGGGGTCTCCTGAAGATGGCCCATCAGCCGTCCATACGCAGACCTCCGTAGTTGTATCTTTGCCGGCTCGCGCACCTGGTCAGACCTCTCGAGATGGCAGCAGTCCATAAACCTCTCAGGCTCAGTCGCTCCCGACGCTGGCTTCGTTGGGGTTGTAGGATGCGGCTCTCCGTCTGCGGTGGGCACAGCATTATACTCCACTCGGCGGTCGGCTCCGAGGCTAAGATGCTCTGGGTCAGGAGTGGTGCTGGCATAATCCACGGTGAGTGGCGACCCGTTACTGGCCAGCACCCACTCCACGATGGTCATGAGGTTCCCTCGAGGAGGATTCCCGGACAACTTCCTCAACGCACAGCTGTTGAGTCGCTGGATGTACCAATTGCAGAGGAAATCATCTGGAAGACTGGTCTCGGAGGCGACCTCCAGGAACGCCTCCGTATACTCCTCGAGGGGGTCGTTCCCCTGCTCCAGTTTGAACAGGATTATTTCTGGAATGAACATGACGGGAAAACTCAGGAACAAACAAAAAACTGGAATAAACGGAAATCAAAACAAAGAAAAAACACGCCACTACAACTTTTAGGTCTGGTCTTTTCTGTCACGGCTGTGCCGTCAGGAACGAAGGAGAAACGAGCACTTGACGCACAGGAGATAATTCCACAAGGACATTTAATAAGTAAATACTTCAATACTTCAAATACTCTGGAGAAACGTAGAATCACAGGATACACACAACCACAGACACTTAAAGACCAGACAGGGAACTAAACACAAGGTGGAACTTAAATACACAAACTAATCAGTACATACACAGGTGATGACAATGAAACAATCAGGGCGAAACAAGGAGGGCGTGACTCGGGTAACGAGAGGGCTGAGTCCAGGGAGCACATGGTGAATCACAACATAAACACACGATGACAAAAAGGATACGTGACAACTTGAGAGAAATAGGCCTTTTTTATACATAGAAAAAGTCTTAGATCTTTGAGTTCAGCTCATGAAAAATGGGGGCAAAAACAAAAGTGTTGTGTTTATAATTTTGGTCAGTGTATAATATATATATATATATATATATATATATATATAAAATTCAGTTTAAATGCATATAATTATTATAAAAACAATAGCACAATGTATAAAATAAAAAATATTAGTGCTAAAATAGACTTAAAATAGACTTTTTTTTTTTTTTTTGGAATGCAAAATATAATTTCTTCCACTTGATTTTTTGAGTAAAATATGGATTCTGGATACATTATATTTATTCAAATTCAAATAATGCAATTTAAGTGCATTTGATTTATTATTTAAACAATATCGCAATAAAATGAAATAAAATAAAAAAAAATAAAATGAATTGACTAAAGTATGACTAAAAATAACATCTTGAGCAGCTTATTTTTGCACACATATGGTTGTCCATGTGTACTGTGTATATTTAGAAAGATATGTAAACTTATTATGAATATGCATGCATGCGCTGTACTGTGTGTGCGTGCAGTTCAATTTGCAATTATAACTAATGCCACTATGCTTCAAAAAACCAATACCTTGCATTTGTGAGACTATGCTGGTTGTACTTTATGCACCTGCGTCTGCAAAAACGTTTGACTTTGTGAGACTTCAGAGGAAGTACGCAGGACTCTTGGCAGGACGTTATCTAAAATGCGAGCGAGTGGATTAATGCTCCTCTGGGCCAAACCCAATCCATTGTCCTGTAACACTGCAGCAAAAAGTCTCTCTCAATCTAATATCTGCACTTAAACTCCATCAGAATGAATTATTATAACGCAGATAGACTGGCAACATAGCTACTCTTAGAAAACAAAGAAAAAAGACTGTTGCTTGCTATCAATAAAAATGAAGTTTATATAAAAGTATATGAGCACCCTGGCACATATTGCTATGTAGTCAAACTAGATCACATGCATGCGCTTTTTTTGCATTGACTTGATGCATTCATCTATATTCAGAATGAGATACGAGTCCCGGGAGATGAATTCCCTCCCAGTTTCAAAGTAATTTCTCAAATATTTTTTTCAAAATAATATTCCTCAAAGCAGCCACCAGTTCCTTTTGAGCTCTTTTCTGGGCAGAAATATTGACTAAGGCATTGACTTTGGTGACAACACACGAAACCAAAGCGGAACTGGATATTTGTGATCGTTAATAATTCATTACAAAAACCCAACATATCAAGGAAGCAATTATTTTTCTCTTCCTTATGCAGATGAAATGCTACATGCATGACTTGTCTAATGAGTCTAAAAATGACAATTTGTCAGGCAAAAGCCTCAATAAGTTATGAGTCTTATTCTGTTGCATCTTTAATTACTGTTTTTATACCTCATAAGCTCATAAGCGCAATCAGTAGGTGCTGTTTTTTTTTTTCTCAAGTTAAAACACGGCAACACGCAATTCATAACGCTTTGAAAGGTGTGCCCTCGCAGCAGCACTGAATTGCTTTTCCACCAGGTGCAATAAATCGATGCACTGAGCGCAAGAATACAATTAGAATGACAAATGGGGCTCCTGATGCTCCTGACTCGCAGGCAGACGCCGTCACGTGACTGGCAGGATTTGAGTGAGAAATGCATTATCCGGACATGACGTCATATAAGAATCAATGATGCCGCTTGATGCTAAATTAGTTGGAGACCCTGCCGGCTGTGTCATGTTACGATCTATGCATGATGTAGCAGTTTAGTATCAATCAGTGCTACAGATGTGGTGCTTCTGATAGGCTGCTAGTGCAAACATTACGAGTTCGATCCAAGGCAACTGGGACAACTGTGAACCCTGATGGAGTAAATGGCCTTTGTGGTAAGAAATGTTGAAACTATTGAGAGATCAGACTAGCATAGCCTGGATATGATCCTAAACACTTGCGTTAGCTTTGCAGAATTGCATTAAAACCAAATATACAGGACAGAAAATAGAAAATTATATTCACACATAGGCATACGCACACACACACACACACACACACACGTTTGTTTTTGTGAATTGTGGGGACTTTCCATAGACTTCTAGAGTTTTTATATGGACCAAACGATATTGTCTATCCCCTAACCCAGCCCTAACCCTAAACCTAGCCCTCACGGAAAACATGTTTGTATCGTTACACTTTCAGATAAACACCATTTACTATTTTTAATAATTTTTTAATTATTAGGCCAGTCGGTTGTTAGCATCACACTGGTTCCCTTGACAAAAAGCTAATAGGATTATCACCAAAAATAAGTTCCGTCTTAAACCGTAGTTCATTAAAATTGCACGTTTTGTCCATCAAGATAATCTACACAATATTTATTTATTTATTTATTTAAATTAATTTTAAAACCTAAAGCTAAACTTAGGCTATAAATGAACTAAACCACGGTCGCTCGCAATCAACACCAATCGCACCACCACCACGCTTCCAACAACTTTTTCAAACTTATTTTTAACATGCTATTTTTACAGAATTTACTCTGTATATGAATTTTAATCCACACTACATGAACCTTTTATAGTAAATAAGTGAAATAATCATTTCATTTTATAGTGAATAAATGAAACAATCATAACTTAAGGAGATATGAAAGCATGTGTTTCTATACATTTTGAAATAAGGTGCATTGAAAGTCAATAAATCCTTGATTAATATGAATATTTTCATTAAAAACTAAAATGTTATTTTATCCTTGCTTCTAGAAAATATGCTAGAATATGCTTTCTAACAGCTTCATGCGGCCACAGACATCTGATTTTAACGTGGCTTTAAGCAATATACATCAATAAAGTTTACTTTTCACTGTGACAAAGCCAGTAAATGTGGTGTTTACATGGAAGAATCGTAATATGAGTTTCCCTCATGGTACGAGATCAGTATTAGTAGGACAGCAATTAAATTATCATCTTCCATCCAAAGACTTGGTGGCATTTTGCAGCAAAAAAAAAAAAAAAAAACTCACTTCACTTTTTTGAACAACAATATAAAATTCAGGAAACTATTAATTGGTTATTCTACAATTAACAGTACTATAAATTACACCACACCATATATATGCACACAAAATCTATTCAACATCGATAATATAATTATTGAGAAAGATTAGTAATTCAGCAGCAAATCAGCATATTAGAACGATCTCTGAAGGATCATGTGACACTGAAAACTGAAGTAATAATGCTGATGCTGATCACAGCAATAAATTGAATTAGAACATTGTTATTTAAAATGTAAACAATATTTCACATTATTACAGTTTTTACTCTATTTTTGATCAAACAAATGCAACCTTGGTGAGCAAAAGGTTGCAACCATCATTCACAGGCAAAAATCTTATTCCGAACACAAGGATATTATTTGTGTTGTTATTTTTGAGCATGCTATATGACATGAAGCAGTGTGTCTCCAGCCTGCTGAATGGAGGTGCAGGTTTAATGTTCAGACACCGAGAGCTTCTGCTGCCCTTCAGGTGCTCTCAGATGCCAAGATACAGTAACAGATCCGGCACTCTGCTCTGGACCATATGGTCGGATATGGATAATCTTTGGCACAGATGTGTCGTATGGAAGTATCCCACGAGCAACCGCTCGTCCTGTTTTCATTCCACAGACGTTTCTAATAGATTAGAAGCAGGGCCAAAGCCCAGTAGAGTTCCTTCACTCACATCTGATTTACAGGACGGGTCAAGGCAATATGTTAGACAGCTACCCGACCGCTTGCTAAACTCTTCTACAGTATATCACAGCCTGTTCTTTCACATAATTACAAGCCAGTGCCTTTTTTTTTTTTTTTTTTTTTACCCAAGCACCATGCATTTCTGTTTAATTAGCCTGCTTTCGCTGTCTTTTCTTCATGTAGAAAGTGTGTTTACAATGTCCTCAGAGTGTGTCTTATTGTAGTACAGGACAGTAATTGCTTTCAAGAGTCGTAATAAACAATGAATCACAAAAAAAGGTGAATTTCACAATGGTATAAAATAGTATGCACATTGTTAACTCATCATGAGTTATAAAATTTTGGATTTTTCACTTATTTATCTTTTTAAATTCATTGACAGGTAATAGTATCCTGGCTTCAACTAAATTCACATAAAAATACTGTAACACATAGCACATTTTGCATCATTGCACATTAATGGCTCTATATTTGTAACAATTTCTAACAAAAAACATACTTATTTGCATTTATTAATGTACTGATAACCACCATAATATTAATACAAACTGTATTAGATAGACAGATAGCTAGAAAGATAGCTAGATCAACAACAACTATTATTATTACTATTATTATTATTATTATTATTATTATTATTATTGATTGATTGATTGATTAACTGATTGACATGAGCTTGTCCCAGTGCATTCTGGGTCTGCCTTATCCCTGAAACAAAATGAGGCATTTTAGAAAGCAGCACGATGACCTTTTGGTACAATGTTTGCATCAACAATGGCCTTTTATACTTTATAAATTGGGTTTAGGAACAAACATTACCAAGCAAATAATTAAAAATGCCTGAAAAATAAATGGAATGATAAATATATGTGTGTATGTGACCAATTGTTTATACATGATTATACATGTTAATAATGAAATAGCAATTTGAAAACTTAAGAGTGAAAATTACTTAAGAGAACATTCATTAAAATGCTACTTACCAAGCAGTTAATGTATTTTTCATTGTAACTTAAGTGTAATTGTGATTCTTGATGTTATAACTGATGAGATATTGATGTCTGCAGGCAGTCCTACTACAAATAACCATATTATGCAGTATTTGTCAAAACTGCTAACTGCTTCAAAAAACGTCGACCTTTCTCTTGAACTAATCCTTCTTCCCGTGAGGCAGCAGGACTCCACAGATGAAGGCATTTGCACACCTGGCCTCAGATGACGTCCACCCATTTTTCTCCAGCCCACACCTTCCCAGGGAGCACAAAGTTGCTTACAAGTCTGAATAATTAAAATGAGAGGTTGCAGCAGCCAGTCCGTGTTCCCTTTCGACAGATGGGCGACGTGGGCTGTGAGGTTAGCATGCAGTGACGATGAACGGATTCATGACCCTGAAACGGAGCAGCACAAATCTATGATCTGTTTCTCAGAAGCTGACCTGAGAAGGAATACTGACGCATGCAAGCTAAAATCCTTTTGTAATAATAACAAATAATGAGTCAGTCCAGTCTAGTTGTCCAGTCTAGTTGACTGGATTGTGTACTTTTTTTTTTTTTTGTATCATAAAACTTGTGCAAACTGAATGTAACATTTTCAGACAGTTAATTGCATGTTAATTGCAATTAAATGAAAATGTGTATGGTTTAAATTTACATCAAATGCAATTTGCTGAACTTTCCAGTGTTTTTGACCCACTTAAGTAACACTAAAGTACATCTTTATAAGTAATTTCACAACTGATTTTATTGTCTTTAAAATATGAATAAAGTGTACTTCTGAACAAACTGGCAAGCACTGATGATAAAATAAATGTATTCATAGCATTTTTATTAAAACTTGTTTGTCATGTATTTAAATATAATATCAAATACCATTAGAATCAAATACTTTCCATGTGCTTTCCTATGTTAGTCAACACATCAAAAAAATTGTACTTCTTTAAAACAACAAAATATTAAAACAATGATTTGAAAAGTAGTTTGACATAAAACTCGGCTACAGGACTGTCACGAATGTAAAAGATGAGGAAGCAATTTGCAAGTGAAACCAGTTTTATTGAAAGAGATGAATTGGGCAAGAACACAGTCACAGATGATGTCTCTCGGATGGATGGTGCAGGGACAAGATGGTCAGCGTGAAGTGCAGTGCAGAGTGATGATCCAGCGGAGAGTGATAATCCAGAGGTGAGAAATCCACGAAGAGACGAACCAGAGACGAGATCACAATACACATCCAAGACGGCGAAACATACTGACGAAACTCACTCACGGACATCAAACAACGATCTGACAAACGGGAGAGATAGCAGTGGGGTTTTATAACAGAGATAATTGACAACAGCTGGTGCGGAGTAACGAGATCAGCAGACGCGCCGGTGCGCGGTGACGTAATACACAACAACACACACACACGTCAAAACACGAGACATGAGGAACACAGTGGATTCATGAACCGTGACACAGGACAGCACAGACAATCAGCTCCAGGACAGTAGAAAGAAATTAACCCAGGCAAGGCCACTGACAGCTTGTTAAGTTTGCCGTAGTCTTGAGCTGTGGCTTTACAAGGGCATATTGACATGAAACTGCTGTATTTCAGTGATGTCAAGGAGTTGTGCACAAGCAGGAGACCTGCTTTACTCATATTTCTTTCCCTACTAGATTTTTGACACACACTAGCTAAGGTAACAACAGTAAAACTATTCTTGAGGAAAAATGCAAGGTTTGGTTGCATGGGTTAAGGTGTAAGGGATGGGTCAACAGTGTAGTAATTATAAATGTAATTACATACATTAATTATAGATGTAATTACATGCAGGTTTTTTATTATTATTATTATTATTATTTGTTTTTTATTTATTTATTAATTATTTATTTTATGTATGTATGTATGTATGTACAAAATAAGTGCATTGTATCTAATGATTAATTTAACCCTCTGGGGTCTGAGGGTGTTTTGGCACCCTGGAGAAGTTTTGACATGCCCTGACATTTGTGCTTTTTTCCAGTCTTAAAAACATATTAATGGCTAAAGTCTGATTACATTGTAATCAGCACAAACTGGGCTACAATAATATGTAAGCAACATTAATGTACATGTTTGTGTTTTTGAGAAAACAATGTTTATGCATAGTTAGTGAAAAACTAAAACTAAAAGTCACTGAAATAAGGCCCTTTAACTGTCACCGTCCCCTCTGTGGGATGCCTAAATTTACTTCACCATATTACAAATAAATTCTAATATAATCATGACAAACTATACATCGTTGGAAAGGTCTAAGACTCCCAAATAGATATTTTACAATATTTGTGTGTTACAAATTATGTAGGAAAAGTAATAGATTAATATATGTCAAGAGTGCAACTTAAAAAATCTACATCATAACATGAGTTCTGACCTTTGTCACAAAAGACTTTCTTCGTTGCCTTTTTCCTTATCACGTTTTAGAAATCATAAGAAATTATATATCAGTTCAAAACTTAAAATCTCAAAATTCATCCTTTGAAATGCATTTTAAAATCAGACATTGCATTACCACGGAAAATGTACATTAAAATCACATTGCAAAATGTTTTCATTCATGAATTATGCAATTTTAAGTCTGGATAGTGCATTTTTATGTCTGTGTTCAAAAATGGGAGTGACAGTTAAAGGGTTAAAAGTTAGTGCATAGTAGTTAAGGCCACCTAATATAAAGAGGGACCAGTCTAGCATATAATTTCTTTCATTCATAAATAAATAAATAAATAAAATATGCATTCCGTTCATTTGTTTGTTTGTTCATTCCTTGTATGTCTAACCACTTGTACAACACCACGAAAGGTTGTCCATTAGCTGGTACAACAAAAATGATTGAATGCTTATTGTTGATTCATTTTGGAGCTTCCGTATATTGTTTGTGCTCAAATTTATGACGTTCCTTAGTACTGACTGTCTAATTCAAACCAGGCTTATGTTAAGCCTTTTTTTTAATCTATTGACTTTTTTATACTCCTTTTCCTGGTTTATGTGCTGCTAACATCTCTTACTGAACCCTGAAATAAAACAGTAATTGAAGTGCAGTAGCCTGCGTTCTTTAAACAATGATTCTGTCACTCTTCCAGGCGTGTTCTTCTACGCCTGAAGACAAAAACAGGCCCAGATGTACAAAAAAAAAAGTAATATCTGCTCACTGATAAGCAGTTGGCTGAAATATCCACACACACAGATATGATGAATTGCTTCTAGTGTATAGTTTCTCATGAGGCGTGGCATGTAACCACATTTTTTTTCTAGTAGGCGACGATGAAACTACTTCAAGGACAAAGGCATGATGCATGTGTTCCAGTCTGATGAGGAGAGATTGGAAATATCTTACTACAGAGATCTGTGATGGCCGCTGTGCTCACTGCTGTCCTTGGATTTGCTGTTAATCCAAATCTGTTTCTTTAACAAATGTTTGGACGGACACTGACCCTGACAGAAAGACAAACAATATTGTGATCAACCCATCGATCCTTTAGAAATTACTGATTTGTTCAAATGCAAAACTGCATAAGTTATGCTAAAACATATGATCAGTATCTCATATATACATGACATAACTGGGTTAAATCACTGTAGTTATTGTTGTTGAAAATTCATTGTTTATATATTACACATTGCTTATTTTTATATTAGCCAGTGGAATTGAAAATGATCGCTTTTATAAATTATAGTGCTTTACAAATAAAGGTATTTCATCTTGTTTAATTATTGTCCTGCTTTATTGTTTTTCATGGACTAGTCATAACAAATTAAGTTGCAAAACAGCTTCACCTAAATTACAAACAAAGACTAATTTTGAAAAATAATACAATTTAACAGATTATTCATAACAAACGAATAAGTCTGACATCAATGGCAAAGCAGCTTCAAAATACAAACAAGAGATGTTTTTTTTTTTTTTTTTTTTTTAAGAAAGCATCTATCTATCTATCTATCTATCTATCTATCTATCTATGTTGTTGTTGTTGTTGTTGTTGTTAGGGTGACTTTTTAACATTCTGTCAAGGGTCTACAAATAGCCACAGATAGCCTTTTTGGGTAATTCTGGCACATGTACTGTCATATTTATTAATGTGCATTGCCCCTGTAAACAAATAAACTAAAATAAACTAAACTAAAACCAAAAAGTTTTATGATGTACAAAATACATTAATATCTAATGAGTCAAGTCCTGTCTTTGTTGTTTGTCCGTTGTTAAACATCTGGAAATTAGCAGTGTATCATATCACATTGTACTCCTTTAGCACCGCAATTCAAGGTTAACACTACAAAAACCACGTCTCAGAACCCTGAGTTCAGCACACTGTGAAAAGAGCTTCAGTGTTACACTGACCAATAAAAAGTCACTTTGAAAGAATCAGCCATTTACACACAAAATTACTTCTGCTCACATCTGGCAATTTCAAACACTTGATTTCTTTACATGACTGGTTCTGTCTTCAGGTACTCTTTGATTTAAAATTGATCACATACTGATTTTAAACCAATGGTCAAATGAGTTTTTAAAGAATTGTAATTTTGGTTGGACATGACTGGCCAGATGTTTGTGGATTCATGAATTTGATATTGAATCGCATGGACCAGTGGCGTGCACAGACCTTCAGAGGGGCAGAGGAGAAATCTCATTTCGAGGGCAGTGGGGGTCCCCCTCAGCAGAAATCGCGGTCCCGGGCCACCTAGATCAGAGCGAAGAGGCACTTTAGCATCGATTAAAGGGGTAGGGGCTCAAGGCCTTGATGGCATTGTGTCACTGATGATTAATTATTTGTTAGGAAACACAGTTGTGTTTGCAAAGCAAGAGAGCCTTGAAAGAAATAAAATGAATGAAAGACTTGAGTTGATTTTTTCTGATACACAACATGACTTTTAATGTTTTAATTCATTAAAAAAATAATTAAGAATTGGTTAGTTTATGCAGCATTACAGATAAATCACTGTAACAGCCTCTAAATGCAATGCACCATTTGTGTTCTGCTTGAAATGCATCACGTATTCAGGTTCAGCTTCTCTGTAACACTTTTAGACGGATAAATGCATGCAATTGTTGCAGATTGTCACTAGCCTTCTGCATGTGCACCAACAACCAAAGAAAAGAGGGAGAGCCAAGACCAGAGAAAGCAGCTAACAAAACTCTGTCTACAGCAGGTGGCCCATTCAAAGCGCTGGAAGAAATTCTTTGAATCATTTGGCACTTTCAAGGAACATTACACGCCTGCGTGTGTCATTCTCCCCTACAGAGATCAGAATTCAATAAAAAAACAAAAAAAAAAACAATCAGTTTGAATATTAACATATTTGTAATGCACGACTGCATTGTGTTTCCCTCAACATGTATGTAATCTTTTATCTGCACCATCTGCACTTCTAAAAAAAAAAAAAAAACAAGCAAATGTTCTTTCAAAATGCAAACCAATGGACTCCTTCCTGTGTATTTGTTCTGAGATTTTTAGCAAAACATGCTCACCTTGACATTAACTCAGCTCCAAGTCCTATTTACACAAGTTACTAGCAAATAACTTCTTTAACTGTCAAGTCTTTTGCTGAAAAGTGACAGAAAATCTCTGGCCTTGAGGACGAGTCGCGTCCTTCGCATTCATCGGATCCTATTCAGCACACATTCACGCCGGCCCCAACATTTAGTCCAACAATGCTGAGCTCCACGTTTTTTTGAGGAACAAACAAGACAGAGGAATTAGTCACCTTGTGCTTTGTCAGACTGATGTAGTGTTCTTAATTGGTGTTGGGCCTTCTGGGCTTCGGCTCAGTCAAACGGGGAGAGCTCGACCCAGAGTTGCGCCCTGCAAGGTCGGCCCGCCCTCGCCGCCATGTCCGGCCAATAGCGCCATACATCACGCGCGACAGACTGAAAATTAATGCCAGCAGAACTCGGAGAGCCCTCGTGGTGCAGCTGGAGCACTAATCAGACTCATCACAATGTGTGTTCAAATGCTTTATAAATTCATTTAAAGTCCTTTAAACAACAGGAGCACATTCTGTGTTTTTCTCACAATCCAACATGGGCCAAGGCAAATATGGAACAGCTGCACGAAAATACGCCTTGAGAGAGCTTAACGCTATGTGCAACATTATACAAACTCTATAAATCACAGATTGTCACGTTTTCACCCAAAGTTTGGAGTTTGCTGACTTCATTAGTAACTCTGTTTGCACTAGTCAGGTAAGAGACAGGTGAGATGAATGTGCTTTGTTTTGATGAATGTGTATTTTGTGTTGCACAATTAAACTGGTTTCGCTTTAGGCATCTTTTGAATGCTAAATGTATTTTTATTTACGTAGACGCAGAGTTTCAGTCTTTCTACGTAGGTTTCCAGAGAGTTGCTCTACAAACTTGTTTGTATGTATAAGGAGAACAACTTTTTGTTAATTGTTTGTGGTTAATATCAATTCTACAACATAAAATACATCAATAAAAACCCCTAGTGATGTTTTAAAGGGGTCATGAATCCCTTGATCTTTTGACTTATAAGAGGTCACTGTACTATAAAAAACATGCTGTGAGGGTACAGTTAGGGTATGTCGAAAAACTCCCAACTCATTTTCTCCTCCAACTTCAAAATCATCCTACATCGCTGCAGAAGTACCGACCCAGTTTTTACAGGGTGAATGTGCAAGGAGGGTCAAACACCCTTTACAAAAAAAAGTAAAACAGCAGTGTAGGATGATTTTGAAGTTGGAGGAGAAAATGAGATGGGAGTTTTTCAACATACCCTAACTGTCTGTTGTAGGTCTCTAGCTAACCGGCTAACAGCAAAATCTGTTCACTTGCAATTGTCTAGAAATGTGTCATTGAACAGTAAATGTTTGTCATTGGAGTTCTGATAAAGAATAGATCAGTACATTGGGGTATAAACTGCAGTGCTTTATTAAAAAGGTGACTGGGCTAACGCATATACCATGGCTGTTTACCACAGAGCTGTGGGTTAGAGTAATGGCGATTGGTGTTCCATTTCTGAATTGCGCTGCATGCAGTAGACCAATCACAACAGACTGGGTCATCGGACCAATCACCACAGATTAGCCTCACGCAAAGGAGGGGATTGAACAAATTATTATTTGAGTGAATCGTTTGGGAGTCACTGAGCAAAATAAGCTAAAAATAAATGCATATTATAAGACAAAGAAAGTGTTCTGACCTCGCGTGCATGTCAACCTGTTGTTAGGGTGCATGCAAAATATAGCAATAAGATTACCAGCACAGAACCAAAAATCAAACAGATCAAAATTGCTAGCCGCTAACTTGAATAATAACCCAACAGTGTAAAAGTATCCCGGAGTCAGACCCATGTCTCCAGCATTGGTGTCTGCACTTGGAATCACAAACTAGGCTGCATTCAAGACACAACATCGTCAAGTAAGTAACTTTAATGAAGAAAAAAAAATCCACTATTCACTGTAGTTGTCCGCTACTAGTTTTATCAGTCATTATCCGTGTCTTGCCATTATATCACGTTTACTACAGTTCAGTTAGTGGATCAGGAGGCTCTGGCTGGTGTGACTGAGTGGGGGGAGGGATAATTTGCGTATTCATAGATCCGCGTATAGCAAATGAGGTAAGGGGGGTAGAGTTACATTTAAGCAGTTTTAATATTTAAATATGTCATTTTGATGATCAAAGATTAGTTTTAAGGAGAAAAAAAAATACAAATAAAATAAAAATATGACTACAGGGGAACTTTAAATGTTACATATCAGTACTTTTTGGGTGCTGTCCCGCGATAGCTTTTGTACCTCTTTGTTCTGAGAGTGTGGTGGTATTTTACTTCTACCAATTGTATTTAGACTTCAAAACTCATAAAATGTGTGTTCATTTTTGAAAATTAACAAAATAATCATAAACTTTTGTTGTTCTCAGAGCTTATTATCTGCAATAACCCAAAAGCCAATAAAAAACTATATAGGGTTTTGCTGAGGGAAACATGCCAACTTCCAGGTTGGCCAAAAAAAAAAAAAAATGTCATCACTATTAGCAAGTGATTATGTGGAATAGGACTTTAAAATAGAGGAATTTATGGTAACACTTTCATTAATAAATCATTAACAACCATTATGTAATAATTAACAGATCATTAGTCGACATATATAGCTACAAATCTGAGACAATGTACTTGTTAATAATTAGTGAAGAACTTACTAAACATTAAATAATGATTAATAGAACATTAGTTGCCATTTGTAAGCAGTTTAAATAATGTTAACTAATGTTATGTTAATCATTAATTAATATTCAATAGGTTAATTAGTAGACATTTACAAGCATATTACTTCATACATGTAGCTATTTGAATATACTTTAACTAATGATCTGTGAAACATTATAGAATGGTTGTTAATTAAAGTTATTATAAAGTGTTACCAAATTTCTAAATAAAATGTTAATTATAATGTTAATGTGTTAACATGTTATAGTAATTGTTATCTTACAACAACTCCATGTCAACTATGACCCTGACCCTGTAGTGTCTGCTTAATATCGGCTAACACTTTATTCTGATGGTCCCCGACAGACATTCTACTGACTATAAGCAACTTTGCATGGTCTTGATATATTCCTTGGATCATGCCAAGAACATTGATACTAATTATGCCATAATTGGATGAACGTCCTGTCCGCCATTATTATTAACGTTGAAAACCTACTTTTTCAAACTTCTCCATGACCGTTAATCCGATTTTCAACAAAATTGACTATGCTGGCAAAAAAGTTATGGATTTCGTGTGGATATATGAAATGGTTTCCATTAATCGTTGAATTCTGATAACAGCGCCACCTATTGGTCGAGAGTGATAAACCATTTATTAACCATCAATAATGATATTTACAACACTGTTAATAACTTTTGATAGCATTAACCAACAACAAATTTGAACACCCTTTGCTTGAGTTGTAAATGAAATGAGTTGGTTTGTGGTTTTAATGTGCTGTTCTACAAAGAAATAATATTGATGCAATAAAAAAGGTTGTTTCTGCACAATTAAAGGTTTAAATAAGTTTTTTGAGGATCAGTGTTGTACTGAATAGCATTTAATAAATTAATTCACTACTGGATTGACAATTATGTGCTGAAGTTGAGTAAAATCTGAAGCTGCACTTTAAAAAATCAAAAGTTGAGAAAACTCAAATCTTCTGAAGCAGGTTGCCTTAATCTTTTGTGTTTTCTCAACTTTTGACAAAGTTTGAAAAAACTCAAAAATCTTCTGAAGCTGGTTGCCTTAAACTTTTGTGTTTTCTCAACTTTTGATTGTTTTAAAGTTACTTAAACTATCAGGTTTTGTAAACATTTCTAAATTATCAAAACTCCAAATTTCTAGTCAACTGAACATAAAAATTGGAAGTTTAACTAATAGTTTGTTTAACTTAATACATTATGCTGAATAAACATACACACAAGTTTGGACAACTAACTGACCTTTAAGTTGAGTAAACTCAAAAATGTTCTGAAGCTGGTTGCCTTAAAATTTTAAGTTTTCTCAACTTCTGATTTTTTTACAGTGTTGACTAACTGCTAGTTGGTCAAACTAGTTCATAAGACACGGTCTTAACATATATTTATGAAACTGGCCCCTGGTTAGCAGAATACGTAAGTCTGCTGCGCATAACCCCTATTGTCTCTTTACACTGACCACAACACACTGATTTCAAAACAATGCCACTTATTGGTCAAAAGTGATATCCCATTAAATTATTAGAGTTTGAATTTATGATTTTTCAGCCATTTTGACTAAAACCATCCTAAAATGGCTTTAATTACTTTAATTATTGTTGCAGTTGGTCTGCTGCTCCATGCCATGCTTAGCTCCTTGTTTTGCCTCTAATTGTGCTTGGCCCCTTAATTGCTGCTTGCAGCTATTGCATTCACTCTAAATGGTCATATAAAAGAACATTAATAAATCACATTCTATCTAAAGCAATGTAATTATTTTCTAAGTAATGAAAGAACGTCTATTGGGTAAAGATTAATTTATGGTGATTTGCATAGTTAAAAAAAAAAGTTTGTTGTATTACTATAACAACCAGTGTGTAGACACTAACAAACATAACTGCAGTCTGAGCAGGGGAAAAACAAATCAGATTTGGACTCAGGCAAGACACAGTTTAAACAGTTGCTCTAATTAAATCAGGTTTCCTCTGTGTGAACAAAGCCTTGGCAAATGACCAAGGCCACTAACCACCCATAATTTCCTAACATTCATCTAGAAACAACCTCTCAATCATCACCGTGGCTGTGAGTTTTGCATGGGCAAAACATTTTGATATAAGTAAATAACTTAATTAGGACATATAACGTATTATAATTTAAAAAGCCTGATCTACGAAACAAAGGTCAATGAAGTAATCTTTAGGTATTGTTCAGATTTAAAGGAAACTAATTAAAATGATTCCCTTGTCTGCAATTCACCATTGGGTACTAAAAATATGGTTCTTTACTCCAGTCAAGAGGGTCATTAGATTTCATTATACTATCAAATCATCTTTATTGCTTCAAATGTGGATATCTTGTTAACTATAAATGCTACTCTCCAGTGTGTTGATTTGAAAATTCCCATTGCATTTGCAATTTGAGCTCTGCTTCTATCAGTCTCCACCTTTTCGCTCCATTTTTATTAGCAGATTTTCAAAGATGTTATTGACATAGGAAATTCAAGTGGCTCATATTTCTCAGCTGTATGTGTGTCTCCACTCTATTGAGCTTTGATAATTTGTTGACTCTCTGATATCCGTATGTTATTGTGGAACAATTAATGATTGTGGTGGATGAAACCATTTCTGGTAGAACTATACTAAAAATTCTCAATTCACCCAAAACATTTCCTAATCCAGAGCACTTCTGATCAATCACTTGCAAACCAGCTGGACAGAAACATACTGGCAATTTTCCAGAAACTAAAATTCACTGATTGCCTTCTATTATGTCAAATGTTACAGAGGTCATATTATATTTAAAAAAAAAAAAAACAGCTTACAAAAAGCACTGACTCATTGCAATAATTTATAAAAACAATTTGGAAAATCCCTAGATTTTGAAGGGAATAAAATTAATGAATTAATTATTTAATTTATTGATTTATTTAATGTTTATTTTTATTATTTTTAAGTATGACCGATTTCAAATCAAACTGACAGAATCAGATGCATGAACTGAGGTTGCATGAATTGCATTCATGTTAACACCAGAGAAAAAAAGAAGTTTTGTGGATCTCAGTGAGCTGTGTCAATATTTCCATTTTAAACATAATCAGACTGTAATTTCCACTGAAAAAGTGATGGATTATTTTGATGCCCAGCACCATCTGGCTACATCAGAGCCTTTCTGTGGATGTTTTACTGTTGTTGTTTGCTCTGGATTAGAATTGGATTCTTTGAGCCATAAAGCATCACATATTGCACAGAAACACAGGCCAATCAGAGCTCACTCTGTATGCTGTGCGGTATTGAGGCCTCCTAGAATTAACTCTCTTGTTTGTTCTTGAGACTGACTGGAATGTTTAAACAGGATTCACCACATCTCATATGTGAATGTAGGCTAGATACACAACTCAGTCATATGATGCATTAAATTTTATATCACAGTAATGATATTTTTTCACATTTCACATTTTGCTGAAAATTCACTAAAATATAACCATGTGGCAATGCCCTTTATCAGATTATAAAGTGTAGGTACTATTATACGTGTGCATATGACACACATTCTATATTTTATATTAATGCGGTAATTGAAGAGTAAACAGCATACAGTAAACAGTGTAAGAATTATCAACTCTGATAATTTATGTGATTACTTTGCATTGTCTTTTCAGCAAATATGTGTTTATTTGTTTAATGTGATTATTTGCAATTAAGTAGATTCATTAATCTGTTTATCATGCAATTATCTTATTCAAATTTTAATTCATTGATGGCTCTAATTATTTTACTTGTATGCATGCATTCATGCAAAGTAATAATGATGATAAGAATTTATATACTGAATGGATGAAAAACAATGCATGCAGTGCTCTTACAACAGCAGGCGTTTCAAGTCAATATTTAGAAAGTCACGAAGATTATTCAAGCAGCTGTGGCACTTATCAAAGGTTCTTCTGCTTCTCTCTGGCAATGCGGGCGGAGGAGTTAGCAGGAGGAGGTCCAGAGCGGTAGATGTGTGTAACCTTCATGACACCCTTCATTACTGGGCACAGTCTGACAGCGGCTCTGTAGAGCAGATGGCGGGGAGGGGACACGATCTGAACCGCTCAATCTCTCATGCTTTACCCCAGCAGAGGACCCAAAACAGATCCCAGCGGCACCTCAGAGCCCGTCCTTGTGAAGGTGCTTGGATGGTGAGTAGCACAGGGCTGGGTCAGCCTGCATGGGGTAATCGTTCTTTCACAATCTCCTGCCATGCACTGGTAATCATCGAGGGTAGCGGTTATGATGGGGCAAAACCTCTGAACACTTTCATTTGCATGTCAGAAAGGCAGACTAATGATTTGGCTTTGAGTTGTTCACCACAGTTAAGATTCTGCTGCCTAAAAGACATGGACAGTTGTAAGCATGGGTGTCACCTTGCATTAGGAAATGGTGAAGATAGGTTTTGAATTATTTGAAGAGTATACAGGTATAGGTCTTCGCAGACAATCCAAAAACATTGAGAATAGCCAATCCTGTTTCTGTAAATCGTTTATTTAGTTATTATTTTGTTGTTGTTAAATTGGTAACAAATAAAATTTTGCACCTTAACAAAAAAAGTTTGAGTAACCTATTTTATTTTTAGATATTTATATTTTGCAGTAATCTCACAAGTCATTTTTTTCTACTGCTTTTCATGCACATTCAGTGTCAGAATTTTCCCACAAGCACTCAACAATCAAAACTTGTCCCCATACTGTTGCGTCCAGTCCAATGGATCGCATGCATCTTTTGGTGGGTTAAACATTATCCAAACCAAGAGTCTGATCTGAGAGACTGGTCTCAACCAGTCACATCCTTTAATATGATTTGAACAATGAGTAAGTGTTCAAAGTCTGAGCTACTTTAGAGAGCAGAATATGTATAGATTTTACGATGTCTCCTAAACACCAACTCAAACCTAGTGGTGTTGTTGTCTAAAGCCCTATTCAGATGGTAATTGTTTCTCATGGGGACATAAACTATTTTCAGTATTTGCAGGGGCTAATCTGTGATTTTATTGTCGTCCGAATCCAGAATGCCTGAGTTTTCTTCCCACTACCCACGTACAAATCCACTGCCAAATTGCTAACTGTTTTTAGACACACCAAGGTTGTGTGATAATTTAATTACCATCCGAATCCACATCTCCGAGTTTACAAGAAGAATTAGACTCAAAAAGTACTGTTTAAATCCTTTTTGACCATTGCCAAGCACCATATGATAACTATTGCACTTTACTGTAATTTGCATGCATATTTTTTTGCTGTAATGCATTCTTTACAAAAACAATATTTCATATCTGGTTTTTTTTTTTTAAAAACAAAAAAGAAAGAGAAGAAAAGCATAGCTTGTAAACATTTGAAATGGGCCATTATTATGGCAGCAACAAGTATGCAATACAATTAAAAAATATTCATGTATTATTATACATTATTATACATAATTATACAACTCTATTTTCCTATTTTTCTAAACAGAAGATTTAAATCAATGAATAGGATTACATGTTATAAAATATGCTTGAAATAACAACACTGAGTGTGTATTTACACTAAGTGCAAATAGCCTGCCTTGTTGGCAGAGGCTGAAAATCTGCCTTGTTGGCAGAGGCTGGTACAGCGCACAGCTGGTACAGCTAGTACTCGCTTCTCCAAATCTATAAGTTTTATCATTGAGGTGCCATGATTTTTTTTTTTTTTACAGTCGACCACATGAGAAACAATTGCCATCTGAATACGGCTGTGCTAAACCTGAAGACATCAGAAGAAACTTTGTATGTTCGGTCACAATGAAGATTCTATTATGCTTGAACTCATAAGCAATTATGGTACCAGTCGGGCCATGTTGATGAATGGGAAAGCTATAGGATACTAGCTTTCTTCTAATATCAGCCCACTTTGGAAGCAAAGCACTTTTCACATTTCACATATTTTACCTTTTAAAGGCAAAGCTTTAGTCTGAGAGACCTTGCTGAGAGGCCTAAGAGGCCTTGGTAAACCCAAAAACAGCATATGGGATCACTTCCATCTTCAATAACATCCTTTTAAAAGTTTAAATTCCTCTACGGGTGCTTCTCAAATGGAAGGCTGCATCCTAGTGAGTATGCATCCTTCGTAGTTCAGTCCTTCTGAGGCTTCAAGGCTAGAGTCATGCTCAGCATTAAACACTAAGTGCACAGGGATATGTCATAAATGATTCCCCACCCCCCGCCCCAAAAAACTATTAAAATTATAATTTGAAGAATACTTTAAAAATCATTATATTTAGTGACTTTCTATTAATGGAATGGTAATGGCATCCATTTGTGATCTCCCAGTGGTTTACAATACTCACAATTCAGCATTATGTGATTCATTTGCAACAAAACAAACAAACAAACAAACAAACAAAAAAAAAGAAAACATAATGTCTTCATTTCCAAAGTAATGTTTTTGTTGTTGTTTGTTTTGGGTTGCATAATGAACTTTAAAAAAGGTCAATGTCGACTCATTTTCAGCTAATTATTTTTTGTCAATTGGAATGTGTGCAAAGTATTGTGGGTGACTGAAGGACACAAATAATACACCTGATTCATCCTTCAAAACATACTGAATGCAGGATGTGAAACGAAGACTTCCCACAAAGAATCCTTCAAACCGAGATGTCCTTCAATGGGGCTTGATGACATGGTTAGTCGAGATATGCAGCCTTACTGTTATAGACTGAGATGAACTGCTTAAACAGGTCCCCCGTTAACTAGAAAACAAAAAGTGCTCTGGTCCTTCAGAATGTCCTTGGGATGCCTATGCGATGTTTTGGGAGTTTGCTTTTCTGAGGGGAAGCGTCTCTGGATACCTAGTGGCGTAATCCACAATCAGTAGGACCTCACTAGGGAGCCACGAAGGACAGGACACTATTCTTTAACCATAGAGAAGAGAGAGAGCTGAGCCAACTGGGAGCCATTATTGCTTTTCTTCATTAACAGTAGTTTAATTTGTAGTTTTAATGCATGAATTGATCATCTTTTTTTCTGTTCCCTCAAATCTATAACACCAAATCTATATTTTTTGAAAGCAATCACAATTAATGTTGTGGTTAATGTGCCTTCCTGTGGCTCAAATGGTAGAGCATATTGCTAACAATGCCAAGTACATTGGTTTGATTCTCAGAGAAAGCAAGAACTGACAAAATATGTTGAATGCAATGTCCACAGTCCAAAGTCGCTTTGGATAAAATCATTTGCCAAATTTGTAAATTCGTCTCTCTCAACCAATCTATCGGTCTACTGAATGGTTCACTCTTCCTCACTGGACAGGCCTTTCTGGTAAGTTAGCATCTAGCTGTTTTTCAAATTCCAGGATGAGGGGTACTACAAATCCCAGTTTCCATGGCTTGTTAAAACAGTGACTGACCTTGCGTCCCTGTTGATGAATTTCTAGAGGTACACTCGATGGGTGCTTGTCAGCCACTGACACAAACCTCTTCCATCACTCTTCTTCATTCATGTGCAAAACACTTCTGGTTTTTATTTGTTTTCTGGAATGCGGGGGTCCTTTTCAAAGCCATGCAGAGTCCTCTCCCCTAGTTCACTTGCATAGACATCATTGCGAACAAGGAATTGTAGCCTTCTGCAACTTCAAGTGACTGGGTTACCCATGAAGGAGCCAACTTTGTGGCAACCGCATCTGCCGTCTGGCTTGAATCTCGAGGGCGCATCCACGGATCAAACATGCATGTCGACAGTCGTAGCACAATTCACAGTGGAGACAGACCCACTATCTACAGCTAGTGTCTACTCCATAAAGATGTAATCTGCAGAGGTGGTCAACAGAACATAATTTCCTCTTCAGAGATCCAGTGGTGGAAGAGGTGTAGCCACTTTCAGCCTCACTTACCTGACCTTGAGGTTTGAGTGATTTTACCCCACAGCCAGTTGCACAGTGACTATCTCAAGGTGTTGGAGTCATTCAGTAAGTAAGTCCTGATTTTCAATGAGGAATGTGTCTGAAAGGAAATCTAAAATGAGGCAGGAAACATATACAGTATAGAACCATATATTTTAAGGTATTTCAAGGTAACCATATATTTTCATATGTAAAATCACTGCTACAGTTTGTTTATTTGTTTATATTTATTTATTTGTTTGTTTGTTTGTTTTTTTGGGGTGTATGGCTAAAACTATAGTAGGGTAGAACGGGTACTGTTGGTACAGGGGTACATTTGAAACATCTTAAATAACTTGCACAATGAGTCTGATCTGTGAAATCTGCTTCACATATGCGTATAGGGCCTTCTTCGATCATGGGACATTTGAAGTGCATGCGGTTCTCCAGTCCAAAGATATAGGCTTTTTTTTTTTTTCTAAGGTAAGTTTTTTACTTCACCTTGTCCCTTCCACAATGAATAGCTTCTCATCCGTACATGAATGTTAAAGTTAACTTACATTTCGTAAACCTTAATCTGTGCTCCAAAAAGTGACATATTGCATGACTTTGTGCGAGGTCACTGTAAAATCTAGAGAAATGTTTGAGGTGGTCAGCAGTGTATAGTTGAGACACAATGCATCATTTATTTATTATGTTTATTGTTATTATATTTTTTAGGCCTATTGGTTTTATTATTGTTGTTTGCAATTGTTCAATGTTTTTTTGTTTGTTTGTTTTTTTACTGTTTTACTATTTAATGTACTCAGCTTTTCAACTGTTACTATTAAAATGATGAACTGAAATTAAATATTGTATCAGTGTTTGCCATAACTGTACAATGATGTACAAATGAACTACTTTTAACAAAACAAATAATCAAATAAAATACTGAATGGAAATAAAAACTCCAAAAAAATAAAATAAAAATAATAATAATAATAATAATAATAATAAAATAAAAATCTCATTTTTAAAGGTATTTTACATTTGCAATGAATTGGCTTGGCAGCTTTTCAGCATTACGGATGGGTGTCTCAACTGTACTCGGGTACTGTTCCAACTCATGTTTATGAGCTAATTGTGGCAAATGTGATATACTTATGAATGTTATTTTATTTATTTTTTTTTTTTTTATATTTTAGTAGACAGGTAAAGGAAATGTTCTTTTCAGTCCCTAGTTTTGGTGTGGTAACGGAAAAAGCAAAAAGTGTACAAACTGTACCCAGTATACCCTAATTCAATGTGAAGTGTGAACCTTAGCTGTCTTACACATAAGATATAAAGCAGTATGAGGTACACATATTAATAAGGATAAGGGAGAATAAGGGAGATGTTTAGATGGATGCCAGAAAATTTCTCAATAAAAGGTCCCAACATGGCAATTAAAAGAAATTTCTTTGAAAGTATCCATAGTTAGTGATTAGTTCTTTAGGAGGAAAGATAAATAATGCTCATTACTAACAGCTTACCTAAATCAGAAGTCTGCTATTATTCATTACATAAACAGTATTGTGTATTCAGAGTAGTGGCTAAATGCTGATGTAGCACTAGTCATTTGTTCTGCATTACACTATAAAAAGAAGAAGAAGAAGAAGAAGAAGAAGAAGAAGAAGAATTTGCTAATAGTGAATTACCATATCTAAATGTGTACTATTAATTACACGTTCATTAATCAGTTTCTTTTTAGGTTACTATTAATTACTAGAAAGGCAATATTGTGTTATTCTTTTGTTCCTGTAGCTCTTTATTAATGGCAGAACATTGTTTTAAATTGTTGCTGAGAATTCAAGTTCATTTTTAACAGAGATGGGAAGTAACTGAGTACAAATACTTACTGTTACTGTACTTAAGTAGATTTTTCTGGTATCAGTACTTTACTTCACTATTTATTTTTCTGAATACTTTTTACTTTTACTCCTTACAGTTTTACACAAATATCTGTACTTTCTACTTCTTACATTTTCAAACCAGGCTCGTTACTTTAGTTTTAATTTGCATTTGGTGGATCACCATTCGATTACAAATCTCTAAATCATGAATCGGTTAGTGTGTACTGGCAACACGATTCGGCTAGCGCGCACGCTCCGTGTCTCTGCCAAATGGTTTCTATCAGAGTAATCAATGCGAGAGACTCGAGAACAGAATGGATCTGACAGGCATTTTTAAATGTTATGGCCAAAAAGTAGGTGGTTTCAGAATTTGTTGTGGGTGAATGGGATGGCCTGGATGAGTGTGAGATTTCACCAGCCTGAAATTTTGACCCAGTCCTGTCCTGTTCATGGTGGTTGTTCAACCTAGATACATTCATAAGCTAACAAAATTTTAAATGTAAATTATTTTGTATTAATGTGTCAATATGACTTGAGGTCCAGTTACCAGCGTGATACTAAAACAGGCAGTACTAATGGGTACTTTTTACTTAAGTAGGTACAGACAGGGGCGTTTCTAGGATTTTAAAACATCCGGGGCTGATGCCAAAACATCAGGGGCTAGTGGTGTTGGGTGGGAGCTCACATCATGCTCACATAAGATTTTGTTAGACACAGGTGGTTGAACCTGGATGGGGTCCAGGGGCATTAAACTGGGGGTCACACTATGAACAATAGTAAATAGTAATCACTGCAAATAGCAAACATATCAAAGTATTATAACAAAATTATAACTTTACAAACATATGTTAGACAAATAAAAGAATAAATTTGAAGATGTATTTATAACTGTAGCAAATATATAGTTGCATGCAAAAATAGGGCCCTATTTTTTTCCCCCAAATATCGTGGATTTTTTTTTTTTTTTAATTCTGTTTTCATTTTTCTGGACTTCTTTTTAATGGTTAAATTTAATTTTATTAATCAAAATGTAATTAATCATGTGTAATTAATTAAAACCATGAATCTTATATGATTTACCGTCAATTTATCATTATTAAGTTCAGAAAAATGACCATTAAATGTTTTATTTTTTCTCACCTTACATTTTATTGTTACCAAATATGTTTTAGCATGTGTGTTTGTCTGAATGCATAAAAACAACTTTTATTTATTTTTACAGTAGCCTTATGGAATTCTGTGTTGTGTATTTTTTGGCAAATAAAGGGGATTTACTATTCAAATTTAAAACATGGAAGAAATATTGTGTGGGGAATTTGTATAAATTTTTATTAATTAATAGTAGTAGTCGTACACTGTCAAAAACAATTTGTTGAGTCAACTTAAAATAATTTGTAACCTGGCTGCCTTAAAATTTTAAGTTCAGTCAACTTAAAAAAAAAAGTTTATTCAACCTGAAATGTTAAATTATAGTAGTATGTTAATTATAGTATAAGTGACAGCTTAGATATTTGAGTTAAATCAACTTAAAATTTTAAGGCAGCTGGGTTACTTACCCATCTGTTAAGCTTAGCAAACACAAATATCTAAGTTGTTACTTAGTACAACTTAACATTTCAAGTTGACTAAACTTATTTTAGTTGACTGAACTTAAAATTTTAAGGCAGCAGGGTAACAAATTATTTTAAGCTGACTCAACAATACATGACTCAACAACGTACATTATACTGAATGGTTAATGAAGTTAAACCGAACTTTTACTTTGACGGGTCGCCATGAATACCTTTAAATTTCTGTGTGTATATTTTTGACGCTTGTTTTACTCAAATGAAACAGGGAAATGCTCATGAAGTGACTCTCAGAGCAGTTCTGGAGATGTTGTTAATGTATTTATGTCCTCATGTAGTGAAACGGCAGACGCTGAAATCACTGAGAGCGTCGCACGCGCATCAGTATCACATGTAAAGAAACCTCGCGTCCGCCACGCTCATTCATAAAAAGACACGTAGAACGTGCAGGATTCATATTTAAATAGTCTTTTGCAGCATAATATTTACAGATACTAGTCCATATCGCGACTTGATTTAATGACCAACTTTTGATTAATTCATTTAAACTTTGACAAATTCCGTGGAAATCATCATATGGCCATACAAAAAAAAAAAAAAAAACATTTGGGGCTGGAGTAAAAACATTCGGGGCTGGAGCCCTAAGCTGATTAGCCCTAGCGACGCCCCTGGGTACAGAGCTCATACTTCTTTACTTTAACTTAAGTAAAAAAGTGTAGTCAGTGCTTCTACTAGAGTATTTTTTTAAACATGAGTATCTGTACTTCTACTTGAGTGAAGGATGTATGTACTTTTGTCATCTCTGATTTTTAATATCTGAGTCACTGTAACTGTAACACATTTTGATCACTTAGTGTGACATGCTCTCCAGCGGCTGATAAATTGCCTTTGCAATGAATATTAGTCCCAGACTGTTTAAGTCCTGACGTAAATTTAGGAGTCATACATTGTCATACACAGACTGGTCCAACAAAGACAGTCTAATAATGAACCAATAGGAGCTCAGCAACTGAAGATAAGGTGAAGTGTGTGTGTGTGTGTGTGTGTGTGTGTGTAAGAGAGAGTGACAGTGCAATATTTATCTAATGTCTTAGTGTTCCCTTTGTGCTATGAATGTACTATCAAAATTACCTCACTCTGAAGAATTGCCCAGCTACAACAGTCTGCCAGCACTAACACCAACACTAACTTTCTTTCTTTCAGTTTTTTTCTTTCTTTCTTTCTTTCTTTCTTGCTTTCTTTCTCTTGGGAGGAAACAAAAAAAACATTGACAAGATTAGTTTGCCAGCACAATTTCTGATACCTACATTTTTACAAAAATCTTATTTTTCACATGGGTCCTTGCACTTTTGCATCACATTACTAGCTCCGTGGGCATCGCTAGGCCATTTTTAGGGGGGCATTAGTCATCTTCTTTGTCATAAATACAGTTTACAAAATATCATGGGGGAGTAATCGGTTCCCCATCTACTGTAACACACTGGAATAATGCAGTATGTTTAGTATACCACCCTACTCTAATAGTCAAACATTTATTTTATTTTATTTTATTTTATTTTATTTTATTTTATTTTATTTTATTTAACCCTCATTTGGGGCTGAGCCCTTCTAAAATGAAAATCCTACAATCGCCCATGACTAGCTGCATATGCGTAGCTTTTTTAGTGGTAAACTTGATCAGTATTGCACATGGTACATCACTGCAACTGCAACGTAGAGAACAATTAAAATGTGTGTCTCACATTTGCTTTTGTGAATATTATCAGTTTTGTTTTATCAGGTTTGTCGTAGGAGTTAGTGTAGATGCTACAATATTTTAAAAGTTACAGAGAAAATGATTTTTCAAACTGCTGCAATACATAAAACAACCAACATAATAAAATGTTGCCACATGTACATTCACATGCTTTTAGTGCCACACACTGGATAGTTCACGTTGAAAGTGCTGCAAAGCATACAAGCAACAATGTAATATATATATTTTAAACATTGTGACAAAACCAAAAAATACATCACAAAGCAGTGTTACCAAGATCACATTGGCATTTAGTTGGATTCTCATCTACCTGGTTCCTGGTAGAACCCAATGCAGGCCTCTTGGATGATTTGCTGTTAAATTTGCTGTAAAAGTTTGAACAAACAGGAGTGGAGGAAGTGAGAAAAAAGGGGTTTTGCTCTGTACTCTCTGCTCTGTATTTTAGCATTTTCTTCTGTAAGTGAAAATTGCTGAACAAAATTCCACTCATGAACTTTAGACCGTTTTATGTATATATATATATATATATATATATATATATATACACACACATATATATATATATATATATATATATATATTTGTGTGAAATAAACTGCCTTATATTAGACATTAAAACTCAGCTCACATTAAGCATACATCGAAGTTGCTTCTCAGTGTCCTTGGCTTCAGCTCAAACCTTGATTTCAGCCCAAACTCATTCATCCTGCAAACCAATTTTCCTGAATTTAACTGGCAAGGTTGTATTTTATTTTTTAAACATGACTAGAGTATCACATGGGTGCTAACTGTATATATTTGTATGTGGTGAAATTACATGACATTTCTTTCTTTCTTTCTTTCTATCTTTCTTTCTTTCTTTCTTTCTTTCTTTCTTTCTTTCTTTCCCTTTAGGGTAGGGTATCATAGGGGTAGAAAATATGGTATGTGTAGTAGAAAACAAAAAAAACAAAAAAAAAAACATTAGACATCTGGAATGAACCCATATGATAGAAATATGTGTGTGTGTGTGTGTGTGTGTGTGTGTGTGCGCACATTTGTACAGCTATCTTTTTGAGGCCCAGATTGAGTTTTAGACCATCGGTGTGAGGACAAAGAAAGTAAATGGAGGACATTTTAGTTGGTCCTCATTTTCTGAGACCCCTTTAAAGACGCCTTTGGGTAGGTTTAGGGTAAGGGTTTGGGTGAGATACTTAGTTTTGATAGGTAGGTTTAAGGTAAGGAGCTAGAGATTGCATTGTGTCAATAAATGTTCTCACAAAGATAGATGTACAGGGTTGTGTATGTGTGTGTAGTTCATGTCAATAAATAATCTGCTGGATATCGCTGTAAGGCAGACTTTATACAAACTCATCCAAAGCTAACAACCATTAAATTCTTAATTTTTCCTCTTTTACAAAGTGCCAGAAAAATGTCAGATAGTGAGAGAAAATAAATAAGTAAATAGTTCACACCACCACTATAACGATAACAGCACAGAAGAATGATATTGTTGTAATTAATTTTAAGAACAAATTCCAGCTGATGAATGATAACACTGACAGCCAATCAGAATCCATTCGAGTTTAAAGAGATCAAGCATTTAAAGTGGCAGAGGACAAAACTGCAGCTTTTGCTTATAATAAACAGAATGTTATCATGCACTGGTGTGAATGTTAATTTCTTTATCGTTCTTTGTGTGAATGGGCTTTAATGCATTTCTAATAGTGCATACCCACATTTATAGTGCATAAAAAGCAGCTGCAGTTTTGAGTTTTGTCATCATTTTCATATTTTAATTGTTGTGAACACAGATTAGAATTTTGCAAGTGAGATTTTCCACACATAGCATGCAACCACAGTGATGTGTTAGTTGTCTGTAATGTAGGTTAAATGTTTAAGCACTGCTTGTGAGGAGGTGTAATGCCACGCCAGCAGAGGGAGCCCTCACCCATGGATTGACTGTTACTGCTCCCTCTGCTGCTTCATTGGTTACTTCCTGTTTGGTGGCCATATAAGGAGGCCTAAACCAAACAGACTCCGTGAAGTATTGTTTTGCCTGTGCGGACTCTACCAAGTGTTTTTCCTATTTCATTGCCTTGTTTTGATATTTCCACGGTTTTGTTTCTTGTCATTGTTTTGTTCTGTTTCATTGCCATAGTTTTTTGCCTTGTTCCATTGCCTTGTTTATTTGTCACTTTGGACTGCTCACCGGTATTTGGACTCTGCCTGTTTATTTGGTTTTTCGCTTTTGTCTTGCCTACGTTTCATTGTTTGTTTGGAGATTGACCCTGCCTGTCTTGACTACAATCTGTTTAATAAAGCTCGCATCTGGATCTTATATGCTTCCCTGGAGTCCTGTTACAGAATACTTCGCCTCCCAAAGATCCAGCGGCTTTCAAAAACACAGATCACCATGGATGCAGCATCACGCCTCTTTTGCCTTCGTCAAGGTAACCGTTGCATAGAGGATTATGTTAAGGACTTTTGTGAACTATGTCATTTGGTGGACTTTAATGATGTGGCGCTTAAGGACATTTTTTGCCATGGACTAAATTAACCTATTTGTTCCTACCTACCTGGAGGGAAAATATACTGGTCTCTGGAACAATATATTGATTATGCTCTGCTGTTAAGTGGATCACCTTTTACTGTTGGGATTGCGGATGAGGGACCCCGCAATCCTACAGTAACCCCCATACCACAACCTACTCACGTCATGCCTGCTAAACCAAAACCTGCTCATGTCATGTCTACCAAGCCAGAGCCCTCTCATGCCAAGCCTACCAAGCCAAAGCCTGCTCAAGTCACATCCACCAAGCCAAAGTCTACTCATGTCACGTCTACCAAGTCACAGTTTACTCACGCCACGCCTGCTGCTCCAGTGCCTGCTCACGCCACGCCTGCCGCTCCAGGGCCTGCTCACGCCACACCTGCCGCTCCAGGGCCTGCTCACGCCATCCCAGATCCAGTCCGCAAGATGGCCGCCATCTCAGAGCCAGTCCACAAGATGGCCGCCATCCCCAAGCCTGTTCACAAGATGGCTGCCATCCCAGAGCCAGTCCACAAGATCATCTATCCAAAATCGTCTCATCCAAATCTCACCTCGCCATGTCTGTCGCACCCAAAGCTAATCAAGTGATGCCTGATCCTCCGGTGTCAAGTCAAGTCAGGGCTGCACGTTCGGTGCCAAATCAAGTGACAGCTGTGTTTCCTGAGCCACGTCAAGTTACAGCTGTTACTTTGAAATCAAGTCAAGTTACAGCTGTAGTTCTTGAATCAAGCCAAGTCACAGCTGTTGTTCCTGAGTCAAGCCAAGTTACAGCTGTTGTTCCTGAGTCAAGTCACGTTACAGCTGTTGTTCCCGAGTCAAGTTGAGTTACAGCTGGGTTGTCTATGTTATGCCAACCCACAGCTGATTTCCATGAACTAAGCCAAGTTACAGCAGATCTTCATGAGCCAAGTCAAGTTACTGCTGTTGTTCCTGCCACAGCTGATCTTCCTGAGCCAAGTCAAGTCACAGCTGACCTTCATGAGCCAAGTCAAGTCACAGCTGGGCTTCACGAGCCAGGTCAAGTCACAGCTGTTCTTGACGAGTCAAGTCAAGCCACAGCAGGCCTCCCTGAGTCAAGTCAAGCCACGGCAGGCCTCCCTGAGTCAAGTCAAGCCACGGCAGACCTCCCTGAGTCAAGTCAAGTCTCAGCTGCGCTTCTAACGGAGCCTCTTCACGACATGGCTGCTAGTATGGAGCCTCGCCAAGCCACAGCCGTCATGCCAGAACCTCGCCAGGTCCCGTCTGACCTCCAAGAGCCTCGTCACGTCTCAGCTGACCCCCAAGAGCCTTGTCACATCTCAGCTGATTGTCTAGAGCCTCGTCAGGTCTCAGCTGTCCATTCAAAGCCTCGCCAAGTCTCGCCTCATCGCCCAAGCCACGCAGAGCCCACGCTCCCAAGCCAGATGTCAACAGCGTCCAAACCCTTAAGACCAGCAGGCATCCCACTATCTACAGTGCTGCCTGTAATGGCTATCGCCATTTTAAGCGTGTGGGCTACACACTGTACTCCAGAGGCCTCGTCTGTCCACGAGTCTGCTCCAGAGGCCTCGTCTGTCAAAGAATTTGCGCCTATGCCTCCAGAGGTGTCAGCTCATGCTGTAGATCCTCCAAAGGAGGTGGCGTCCACCCATGAACTCACTGCCACGTCTAACCACGAGCCTGCGCCAATGCCCCCGGAGGTGGCGGCTCCGGCTGCAGAACCTCCTATGGGGGCGGCGTCCTCCTATGAACTCTCTGCTCATCATGTCACGGCCAAGGAAACCGTCTATGAACTCTCCGCTCTGCTATGGATGTCACTAGTTCCACCGTGGATATCTTTGCTCCTGTCTGCTCTGCCTGCTCTGTTTGTCCCACCATGGCTCCCTGTTATGCCTGCTCTGCCTGCTTCGCCATGGCTCCCTGTTCTGCCTGCTCTGTCTGCCTCGCCATGGCTCCCTGCTCTACCTACTCTGCCTGCCCGCCATGGCTTCCTGCTCTGCCTGCCCTGCCATGGCTTCCTGCTCTGCCTGCTCTACCTGCCCCGCTATGGCTGCCTGCTCTCCCTGCTCCACCATGGCTCCAGGCTCCTCCGAATCAAGCATGGTGGACTTCTGCTCCAGTGGTACACTGTCTGCCACTGCTTCACGGCCCAGGCCCTCCAGTGTTCCACTGTCTGCCATTGCTCCACGGCCCAGGTCCTCCAAGGTTCCACTGTCTGCTACTGCTCCACGCCCAGGCCCTCCAGTGTCCCACTGTCTGCCATTGCTCCACGGCCCAGGTCCTCCAAGGTTCCACTGTCTGCTACTGCTCCACGGCCCAGGCCCCTCCAGTGTCCACTGTCCACCACAGCTCCACGGCCCTGGTCCTCCAAGGTTCCACTGTCTGCTACAGATCCATGGCCCAGGTCCTCCAGTGCTTCACTGTCTGTCACTGCTCCACGATCCAGGCCCACCTCCTCTGCACGGACCTGGCCCTCCGTCCCACCCCCTGTTTTGCCTCTATTCCCCCACCCTCCTGGACTGTTGTTGCTTGAGCGCCAGGAGTCGCTCCTGGGGGGGGATTCTGTAATGCCACGCCAGCAGAGGGAGCCCTCACCCATGGACTGACTGTTACTGCTCCCTCTGCTGCTTCATTGGTTACTTCCTGTTTGGTGGCCATAGAAGGAGGCCTAAACCAAACAGACTCCGCGAAGTATTGTTTTGCCTGTGCGGACTCTACCAAGCGTTTTTCCTATTTCATTGCCTTGTTTTGATATTTCCACGGTTTTGTTTCTTGTCATAGCTTTGCCTTGTTTTTGCCATTGTTTCGTTCTGTTTCATTGCCATAGTTTTTTGCCTTGTTCCATTGTTTATTTGTCACTTTGGACTGCTCACCGGTATTTGGACTCTGCCTGTTTATTTGGTTTTTCGCTTTTGTCTTGCCTACGTTTCATTGTTTGTTTGGAGATTGGCCCGGCCTGTCTTGACTACGATCTGTTTAATAAAGCTTGCATCTGGATCTTATGCGCTTCCCTGGAGTCCCGTTACAGGAGGGAACCTCTAATTACAATCCATAAATGTCTCCATATAATGGACTGATATGGTTCCCCGATTTTGAACTTCCAAAATGCAGTTTAAATGCGGCTTTAATCGATCCCAAAAGCGGTTGTAAACGATCCCAGCCGAAAAAAGAAGGGTCTTATCTAGCGTATTGGTTTTTAAAGCCAAACGCTTATCTTGTCTTACTCTCTCTGGACTGTTTTTTTTTTTGGTTCATGACAGTTAGGGTATGTCGAAAAACTCCCATCTCATGTTCTCCCTCAACTTCGAAATCATCGTATATCGTTGTTTTACCTTTTTTGTTAAGGGTGTTTGATCTCCTTTGCATGTTCACTTTGCAAAGCCTGGGTCTGGACTTCTCGGGGCACCATACCAGTCCATTATATGGACAAATATGCAGAAATGTTTTCCTCCAAAAATATAATTTTTTATGACTTAAGAAAGAAAGGCATGAACATCTTGGATGACAAGGGCGTGAGTACATTATATGTGATTCTTTGTTTTGGAAGTGGACTTCTCATACTGATTTAACTGTTAGAATTTTGCAGTATGTATTCTATAAAGAATTACCATCATAAATGAAGTGCAGTAGTTTGTCATTTCCTCACTGAACCTGGGAGTCAGTTGTGTGTTATAATTGTGGAAGATATTCCAGGCGATTAGGGTTAATTAGGTTCTCCACTCAAGAGACGCACTGAAGAACCTTTAAGTATGAAAACGTGTGCACTCTCCTGTCTCAAACTAGTTCACCGACCCCATCACTCAAAGTACATCTTATTTCCCATTGTGCAATCTTTGACCTCAGAAACGATCAGCTTGACAGAAAAGGACGGTGCTGGAACATCACACCAATCCACCAGCAAAGCTGAACCTGACAAACCTGCTGGAGTCAGTGGGTTAAAAATGCTGGAGGAGAAACAGTAACTATGTGGTGGATTTGGAGAGGAGGTTGTAATGAGAAAAACAATAGACATGTAGGCTGGAGAGGGTCTGGGTCCCCTGGCAGAGACGGATGGAGTGAGAGACGCTGCTTTAGTGAAGCAAACACTGGCAGAAGGGAACATCGAGATGGTCTGAAATCGCTATCAATCTCAGACTCCATCACAGAGTAGCACAGATTAGTTAACACCATGAGTGGATCAACTGACTTGTGTAAGGTACTGTTGTATCTGTATGCAGTGTGCTTTAGAAAAAAAAAAAAAAAGGTTATCGTATAGCAGCTGACAAGACAGGAAGATTCATTTTTACCGACATATGGCCTAACATTTCATCTGATCTTAGTTCACTGATGTTCTACTGAAGCTCTTCGTCACTGGTACAGTCTGAAAAGTTTCCCGTTTTATGTGCTTGTAAAGGTGTTCCGCATCTAAATAAACAATTTTTTAGCAGTTGTGAGTGGGATGGCCAAACCTAGCACCACCCCTGCGTTAAAATTTTAACGTGTTAAAATGAAAAACATAAATAAATAAATAAAATAAAACAAGAAAAAATGTTCATCCGAGGGCTATAATAGACTGTCCTACCAGACTGTCAACTTATGCATTTGCATACCTCAGCGCACCCTGCCCGCGCAGACATGATATGTCATTAACAAGTTACATTGCACTATTGCAGACTGAGCGAGAATTATTATTGTAATTATGTGCTTTGTACTTTAATGTTTTCTCACCGGTGAATGAGAAATGAGGTAATCATGGCTCCACTACCACTGTCTCTCAGCACGCCCTTGGTTTTGGAGGAGGCGTGGCTTTTGAGAGTGATTATGCAGGGAGGGGAACAATCCATATCTGAACAACACATTCATTTAGTACAATGGCATATGTCAAAAATGGGTAACATAAAATTACTTATTACTTTAAGTGAAAAAAAGTACTTTCTGATGTGTGCAGAAGTGCTTTTTGATATAAAATATTGAGAATTCAATTATGATGGACTAATCATGTTAATAACAAAATATCAGATTAATCGTGATTTAATTTTAATGTACTGACAGCCAAGACAATCATACATAATCTATACACTGAATTTCTGCAGTTTCACCCTCAAGCTTTCATTGCACTGGAAGACCTTTGAGAGTCTTTAGTGTTAATTAACAGTATTTTTCCCGTCCTATATGACACATTCTGTCATCAAATAAAATAGCCACTTAATCTCTTTATCTGCAGGATGCCATTACCTTTGCAAATTATGCTTAAAAAGGCCAAAATATGTTCAAATAATAAACTGGGGGAAAAAATGTGTGATGTGTGTGTATATATATATATATATATATATATATATATATAAGATGAGTATATATATACACATACATACATATATATATATATATATATTTATATATACGTATATATGTATATATATATATATATATATATACACATACACTACTGTTCAAAAGTTTGGGGTCAGTACATTTTTATTGTTTCTTTTTTTCTTTTTCCTTTTTTTTTAAGAAATTAATACTTTTTATTCACCAAGGATGTATTAAGTTAATAATTAAAAGTTTATTAAAAGTTAATAATAAATCATTTACATTGTTATAAAATATTTATATTTTGAATAAACACTGTATTTTTTAAATTTGTTATTCATGAAAGAATCCTGAAAAAAAACAAAATCACAGGTTCCAAAAAATATTTGGCAGCACAACTGTTGATATTATCCAACATTGATCATTCTAATAATAAATCTGCATATTAGAATGATTTCTGAAGGATCATGTGACACTTAAGACTGGAGTAACAGCTGATAAAAATTCAGCTTTTCATCACAGGAATAAATTCTATTTTAAAGTATGTTAAAATAAAAAACATTATATTTTATATATAACAATATTTTATATTGTAAAAACATTTTGCAATATTACTGTTTTTTTTTCTATATTTTTAATCAAATAAATGCAGCCTTGATGAGCATAAGATACTTCTTTAAAGACTATTACAAGTCTTACTGACCCCAAACTTTTGAACGGTAGTGTATATACGTATATATACGTATACATACATACACATATATATATATATATATATATATATATATATATATATATATATATATATATATATGAAGAGTTCAGATGCAAAACCAGCTAATCCATCTGACGTCTTTCTTTAAAAAATGCATTTTTATCAGGCTCAGATGTATAGGTTTCTATGTAAGTACTGGTACTTCTGATTGGGCTGAGGCTGGTATTTTAGCGAGTTTGAAGAAAAAGTATTTGATGGACGTATAATATGTGTCGAGAGCATTCACTCAGTATCATTATCTCATTTTTGACAGAGATGGCTTTTAGCTGGTTTTGCATCTGAACTCTTCATATATATATATGGAAACTACTGAGAATATGAGTGAACATTCACTCACTCATTCATTCATTCATTCATTCATTCATTATTTGGTTGTTTTCCAATGTTCCACTATCAGGGATTTATAAAGTATTTACTTATGTAACTATGCAAAAAAAAACACTATGCAACGTTTTATGAGATTCATAAGCCTTCAGAATTTTAAGGTAAAGCAATTTACATGAATATATTTATGAACAGTTTCAAATGAAGTCATTTAGAGTATTCATTTATCCATTTACATTAAAATTTGATATTGTCATGCCTGAAACCTTTGGTATTTAACAAGAGCTCATGTTTTATGATGTTGGTGATTCAAATATGACACTCTTGATGCAAAATGCATTTTTTTTTTTTTTACTTATCTGTTTATCAACCGAATTTCTCAGTGGAGAGGAACACCACAGAGATGAGCATGAAAGAGAACAGACAGTTTATATATCAATACAAATCATGCTAAAGACATTATGACTTCTTTCTGATAGACTATCTTACTACCTGACATTGCATTATATCATTCTCCTTGTTAAAAATGCATTTTTCCCCATAACATTATTAGTCATCAGCATCTATTTATAGCCCTTTTGCAAAATTAACTTTAATGTGAAGTTATAGCATTGTTACAGGCACACCCAAACACTATTACATTCAGTTTTGTCTTTAGAAAGAAGGTTGTTGCAATTTAAAGACTTATAGTTTATTGTTTTCAGTGGTGTTGTTGCAAAGTTTAGATGACGTATCACCAAACAGCTGCATCAATTATAAAATTATTTTCCTCTACCACTGGGGATATTATCTGAAAACTTATCCTCACACGTTTGCTCCTGCTCTGTTACATCACCGTCCTCCATGCTCTGCTCATGCTGCTCTCTTGCTCATTGAAACTCTGCACTCCTGGCAACTTGTTCAACAGACAAACAGACACGCGTGAAATTTGTCTTGGTACCTGCAACTTCTTGCAGCACATCAACAGAAGTGCACACAACAGAAGACCGTCATGACTGTTGGCTGTGATGTGGGGTATTTTATAACAGGATGGACTCAGACATACACATGAAGGTGTGTTGTGTTTCAGTCTAGTAGTGTTTACTTGGCTTCAGAAAAAAAAAAAACCCAAAACACTGACTTGATATTTTGTTCATTTGAAACAGACAATCTTAATTTTTAAGAGACCTAATCAAAGTGCTACAGGAAAAAAAACTTTTCAGACCAAGCTGAAGCCTCTGGCCTGTGATTGGTTGGCAGTGGGTGAAACTAATGTCCATTGGCTAGTACTCAGATGAATGCAAACAGTGTGATTAATATTCATGAGCTCAACAGCATAGACAGCGAGCTGCTGACAATGTGGGAAGATATTTCCTGAGGGAAGACGTGAAGAGAGCTTTGACTAATGTTGTTAAATAGATAAAAATATTTGACACTAGCTAAATTTAAGTTTTTAATCTCACATCTCATTTTTGCTCACATAAATAACTCAGTATTGAAAGAGGGGAAAAAGGGGGTAGTTATTGGTATACATTTCAGCTTTTTCAGCTAAAAAGTTTATTTTCCAATTTTGTCCAGACTCCAGCTAATGCATATACCTGAGAAAAAGGACCAGACAATGCCTTTACCAGTAGACTTTTGTTATATTTCCAGGTTTTGAATGCAGATATAGCAAGGTACATGGGAGACCATAGCAAATATAATGATATACTTTTTGCTGACTGACTTATAAAAGGCAAAATTTGTGATTTTTCCTGTTCATTGTTGTATCAGTGGCCCATCTGCCCAGTCTGCCTCAACATTTGTTGTGAGTGTATAAAAATAAATGTCTCTTTACAAGTTGTTTTTTTTTTTTTTCATCTGATTTCTTTTCATCTCTTGTTATTTTCGCCACTTACTTTATTTACACATTTTATGCATCCTCCTTTGTCTTGCTAATGTCTTAGCTAGCATTTTATGTTTGCTAAATACACACAAATAATGTAACACTTAATATATCTGTGCATATTCCTCCCAGTGGAATCTTACTAAAAAAAAAAAAAGTGGCACATTGTTCGTTGTGGTGGAAATAATTTTCTTATGTTAACATTAATAGTTTGATTCTTGTACAAGGATAAAACAATAAAACTATTTCTGTCATGACAACTATCTGAGGGTTTGGCATGGTAATGTACATGACAATGTTAAAGGAACCGTATGTAAGAAATTTATTTCAGTTAATCATAAAATGGCCCTGACATGTCACTAGACATTAAGAAACCATGTTCATTTCAAATACTTATATCACTGACAACAGTGGTCCGGCCAGGATATTGTCATTTAAAAGTGTAAGTTGCAGCCCTCAACTGATGTTGATGTTGTCATGTTGTATTTTGGTCTGAGGCGCCACCCTCCAGCTATCTACCAATCACGAAGTCAGTAGAGTTTCGCCATCCGGGTTGGCAGCTCTGCTCTAGTTACAGCTGCAGCTACGAACGTGTCGGATAAAACATGTATAAAGTTACGAAACCTAAAAGACCTCGTTATGAATCCGAAGTACGTCGTGACAAAGTCCGAAATAAAACAAGGATTTGTATAGGAGAGGCCTTTGACAGATAGAGACAGCTGAAAACGGAGAAGAATTTTAAGACAGATGCCAACGTTGCTAATTTTCCACAGTCGCCCGTGCTAAATGCGTTCATAAAAAGCTTTATATCGCACCACTAGCACGGTATGAAAACAATCTTTGTTCCGACTGAAATGTGGTATTACAGTACATCTTTACGAAATATTTGGCTAATCGCCTTTAGTAAATTTTTGCAACACATAATTACTTCGCAAATCATCTCTCGTGAAGCATAAACATAAGTAACAGAAGAAAAAAAAACTTATTGTGTAGGACTCATCACTTGCCATTGGAAGCTCCTTGTAGCAGCCTACGTTCCTGCGGAATCCTGCAGCTTAGCTGCCAACCTCGAGTCAGGGGGGAGGGGGAGGGGATAGGCCATTCTACAGTATTTTGAAAGTGATTGCAGTACCAGTTTTGGCCACAATCCTACATATGGTTCCTTTAATGTGTTTGTGAGCATCTTCGCCATCTAGAGTTTCATGACAGAACTTTGTATTTACATAACTCATATCCCATTATTAGCAAATATAAATGATGATGGCATAGTAAGAATTTGTCAACACATTTCTTATATGACCTTTAAAAAAAAAAAAAATCAACCCCAGGGCTACAAAAATGTCTATAGTTAAAGATTATATATGCAGAGTATATATGCAGTATGTATGAAAAATATGAATTTATGACAAACAGGGTTTATGAGAACATGTTGAATATTTACATGGCACACAGCTTTCTCTCTCTCTCACTCCGTTTCATCCTCATCTCAAGCTGCTATCGGTGGCCTATTTGAGTTTGGCAGGGGTACATTGTTAGCGTGCCCAGGTCCATGTTTTTGCAAGCGGGTAAGGTTGTACGCTGGTCATCACTATGTAAATATGTTCTATTCTGTCAATCATGCAGCATAAATTGGGACTGCAAATATGTCAGTGTCTTAGCCTGGCGCTGAAAAACTCTGGCTAGATTTTTAACGTATTATTGGCTTCAAATGACAAAACAGATTTTTAAAGGACATTTTTTAGATCATAAATTAGGTCATTTAAAATGTTTTCGGGATTTAGACTTGACTTTGTTCTAGTTTTAATGTAAATGTGATAGATCGTTTGAGAATAGCTTTTAGTTGTAACTTATATCTGTGCACAAATTTATTCTGTCCCAGTTCAAGATAGTGTAGAAAGACAGAGGGATTGGTTGATTTTTACCTTTTCCTGACAGCCAGTGATGCCCTAGTACATGGTGAACTTCTATGCTGTTTCTGTCCCATGGAGAAGTACTGAATAAAATAGGATTGTGTGCAGGAGCTGTGTATGGCAGCCAGAGTCAATCTCCAGCACATGATTGATGATACTGTTTCTGTGGTGAAATGACATTTTAGGCAGAACTGTTTGCTCGTAAATGCACAGATGCTGATGAATGTGTTTGGCCAATACCAGGGCCATTGACTTTCCCAGCAGGACAGATTAAGGGTGCGTTTGGGAACATTTGTAAAGCAGATGCAACAATTCCTGTTAGCTTTTTTCTTGTCCTCTGATTAAGCAAAGTATCATGTTTTATTTATTTATTTATTTTTTTAAGGAACCTTTGTTACAGGAGTGTGTACGTTTATGTTGTCACTGAGCACGCTCATTACATTCCCTGCAATGAAAAGTTTTCTTCCAACGTTAGATGCCTTTTCAGTGATGTCTGTGACATTTTAAGTTTTCTCTCACTTGGACTTAAAGGCTTTTCACACTACGCTTCACTCGCATTAGTGTTTTCAAAAATATATTCTTAATAAAATAAACTTATACTGAAATATTTAAAAGTTTCAATAGACATTTTCCACAGTATCATACAATGATACCAACTGTGCTTTTTCACTCTCTCTTTTCTCCTACAGTGAGATGACACAGGCCACTATATATATATATATATATATATATATATATACATACACAGTACTGTGGAAAAGTCTTAGGCTACTAGTATTTTCACCAGCTAAAAAATGGTTTAAAGTAAGTTATGTCTATATTTTGCTGTAGTGTGTCAGTAGGAAACATTCTGTTTGCCATTAACTGTAATAATCTAGTGAGATTTTTGTTTGCACAGGCAGTCTGACAACAGCCAGTGCTCCACACAGAGATCTGATCTCACCATCATCCAGTCTGTCTCTGGAATGACATGAAGAAACAGAATAACTGAAACAGACTAAATCCAGAAGAACTGTTTCAACATCTCCAAGATGTTTCAAGTAACCTACCTGCAAAGCTACCTGAAAAACTCTGCGCAAGTGCACCTAGGGCAAAAGCTACTGGATGCAAAGGATGGTCACATCAAATGCTGATTTATTTTAGTTTATTTTAGTTTTTAGAAGTTCATTGATAAAGAAAATCTATTTATGACATTGTTTTTGACAGCATCCTCATTTTATGTGCCTAACTGCCTAAAAATTTTAACAGTACTGTAGGCTTTGTAGGTATAGGTCTCTTAAAGCATCTTGGAGATGTTGCCACAGTTCTTCTGGATTTAGTCTGTCTCCGTTTTTTGTGTTTCTTAAAGGGGTCATCGGATGCCCATTTTCCACAAGTTGATATGATTCTTTAGGGTCTTAATGAAAATTGTCTAATATACTTTGATTAAAAATTCTCAATGGTTTTGTAAAGCAACACCCTTTTTACCTTGCCAAAATCAGCTCTGCAAAAATCATCTCATTCTAAGGGGTTGTTCCTTTAAATGCAAATGAGCTCTGCTCACCCCGCCCCTCTCTTCTCTCTGTGGAAAGACGGTCTTGTTTACATTAGCCGCATTTAGCCGCGTTTAGCCGCTAAACTTCCTAACTACCACGTTATAAGGAAAGGCGATCGCAAAGATTCATAAAAAAAACGCTTATACTCACTTCTGCTGTAAGTGAAGCTGGATCATGAATGATTTGCGCGAACATAGACGGATACATGTAGATCGGGAGGCGCATTCCATTCACAAACAAACGTAATCTACTGCATCTTCAGCGGCTCAGATGTCGGGAGTAAATGAGGACCACTGTGTTCATTATTACATCCAGCAACACAACACCTCAATCGCTCAATCGGAGATATTCTTGTCTAACTTACATCCCTGCTCTGGCATCAAAACATGGAAAGTTACTGGACTGTGACAGCTGGTCTAAGGTAAGAGCTCATGTCAATCAACTATTGTGGGAGCGGCCTCTGTGGGTGTGACGCCACACCGACAGGCATCTGAGAATGGCTCGATTTGAAAAAGGGGATATTATTTTTACAGATTAATTTAAAACCACTGCATGGATTTTTATCATTATAGGGTAGATTTGTACATACACTGCCAACACACATTAATGTTCAAACAACATGAAAAAGTGAACTTAGCATCCGATGACCCCTTTAAGACAGACTGGATTGAATGATGGAGAGATCACATCTCTGTTTGCACAAGGAGTCTGACAACAGCCTGTGCTCCATACAAAAATCTCACTGGATTATTATAATTAATGGCAAAATAAATGTTTAGAAATGTAAACTGATATTTCTTACTGACACACTACAGCAACAGACTGACTTTAACTGACTTTAAACCATTTTTAACTGATGAAAATACTAGTGGCCTAAGACTTTTGCACAGTACTGTATATATATATATATATATATATATTAAGTGTATTTTTGGTTATGCTGCATGTTTCAGAGTGAAATGCATCACTGTGTCCATTTTCACGCAAGCAGTTCTTGATCCGCCATCTTCAGTGTCTCATTTGAGAAGAAAAATAACATAATGTGACTATATTTAAGGGGGCATCAGATGCCCATTTTGCCCATTGGATTTTCATGTAATCTCTGTAACATACAGTCATGGCCAAAACTATCAGCACTCTTGCAATTCAGTCAGAAAACGCAACACTTCTCTCAGAAAATTGTTCCAATTGCAAATGTTTAGGTATTCACATGCTCATAGTTTTTGTTTGCACAGCAACAACACAAAAAAAAACAGAGACAAAAAAATCAAACTTGATACAATTTCACACAGAAATTACATTTACATTTACATTTTACATTTATTCATTTAGCAGACGCTTTTATCCAAAGCGACTTACAGGTGGGGAATACATCAAGCGATTTGTCCTAAAGAAGCAAAACGACCTACGAAGTGCTCAAAATACCATATAACAGGCATTGTTCAAATAAGTACAAGCTAGAAAGGGAAAAAGAGTAGAAAAGGATTTTTTTTTTTTTTAAATTAAAAATGGACTGGACAAAATTATTGGCACCTTGTCAAAATGGTAAGAAATAATTGCTTTTCAAGCATGTGATGCTCCTGAAATTTGTACTTAGACACACCTGTGTGGGCAATACAGAAATCACACTTGCAACCAGTTTAAATGGTAGTTGACTCAATCTTTGTGTTGTGTGTCACACTGAGCATGGGGAAAAGAAAGAAGTGTAAAGAGTTGTAAAGGCTACAAGTCTCAAAGCTACAAGTCCATCTCCAGAGATCTTAATGTTCCTGTGTCCACTGTGCGCAATATCATCAAAAAGTTTACAGCCCATGGCACTGTAGCTAACGTGGACGTGGACATGGACAGAAGAGCAAAATTAATGAAAAATTACAACGAAGGATTGTTCGAATGTTGGATAAAAAACCCTGATTAACTTCCAAACAAATTCAAGCTGATCTGCAGGCACAGGGTACAACAGTGTCAGCCCGCATCTGTTGCCATCTGAATGAAAAGTGACACTATGGTAGGAGACCCAGGAGGACACAAAGGCATAAAAAAGCAAGACTGGAGTTTTCCAAAAATTATGTGACAAAACCAAAATCCTTCTGGGGGAAGGACAACAGTCAAACATGGTGGAGGTGCAAAGATGTTTTGGGGTTGCTTTGTTGCTTCTGGCACTGGATGCCATGGCTGTGTGAATGGTATCATGAAATCTGATGATTACCAAAGAATTTTGGGGCGCAACGTAGTGACCAGTGTCAGAAAGTTGCATCTCCACCAGAGGTCATGGATCTTCCAGCAGGACAATGACCCAAAACACACTGCAAAAAGCACTCAGAAATGGTTAGAAACAAAGCTCTGGAGAGTTCTGAAATGGCCAGCAATGAGTCCAAATCTGACTCTCATAAAACACCTGTGGAGAGAAAAAAAGCAGTTGGGAGAAGGCATCCTTCAAATCTGAATGACCTGGAGCAGTTTACAAAAGAAGAGTGGTCCAAAATTCCAGTAGAGAGGAAACTCATTCATGCTTACAGGAAGCGACTGATTTAAGTTATTTTTTCCAAAGGGGGTGCTACCAAATATTAAGTTAAGGGTGTCAATAATTTTGTCCAGTGCATTTTTTGGGTTCTGTGTGGAATTGTATCAGATTTGACTTTTCTTCTCTGTTTTGTGTTGTTCCAAACAAAAACAAACAAACAAACAAACAAACAAACAAACAAACATGTGAGTACCAAAACATATGCAACTGCAACAATTTTCTGAGAGAAGGGTTGCATTTTCTGACAGAGTTGCAAGGGTGCTGATATGTTTGGCCATGACTGTACTTTGGTTCAAATTCCTCAATGGTCAAGTAAAACAACACCATTTTTACCTTGTCGAAAATGGTTCAGTTCACAGTCACCTGTTTTGGTGCATGTTCCAAGGAAGAGTTTTAACTCTAAAACCTGCCTAGAATTGTCCCTTGTTCAGAAAGCAGTCTGAAGTAAAAGGATTCACCATCAAAAACAAAACTAATCCATTGTGTTCTCAGTGGCTTTGATGTCTGGAGAAAACAAAGACTTTTATATTCACTTTTACATCCAACTACAAAACTCCTGCATTGCTTAAGGAACATTGTTGTCACTACAGCTGCCCAAGCAAAGAGAAAATGACGGACAGCAGAGGGTGGAAATAGGCAAATACGGGACCGTCCGTCTGCGATCGTGGGCGGGGCTTGATCAATATGAGGTCACATTGCTCAGAAAATCAAAATGACTTGATAATTGAGATTGTTTAGGTTTTTGGGGATTAAATAGAAAGGAGTGAAATGAGTTTTATCATTGTAGGGTGGTTGTGTCCACACACTGCACATATATATGCAAACACTGTGTAAATGTCCCTTTAATGCAAGCAGACCAACTGAATTTAATAAATAATTTATATAGATTCACAAAGAGTCTATAAGAAAGCACATACACATTTAGAATTTTAAACCATTATTATTTTAAAAGCTTATTTAAATTAAACACTGATTATTGTCAAAATGTAATTCATTATGTCTTATAATTTATATAATATAATAGTTCATATGTGTTTTTGAAATATATAACGAGTCATTATGTTTTCAAATCTTCTGCCAGTTACCGATCTACGTCACTAGGAACAGTCTGACCTGCCCACAAACACTTCCGCTAGTTAGTGTGTTTACATCATGTCGAGAAGACACCGTGTTCCACTGTGTTCCAATTCAAACCTTTTGTTGTGCTTGTCATTTTACTGAGGTCTGCTTCTGGATTCTTGACTTTTATTTTCTTTGGCTTCTAATCTTCTTTATTTGGACTAACAAGTGCTGTAAGTACAATTGATATGTTATGTGTACATTCTCAATTAAGTGCTCAAAATATCTATTTTTTGTGCTAATATGTGATGTATACCTAGTGCAGCTTTAGGTTTTCAGGTAAACCACGATATTACTGTCTTATTGAAATAATTCTGATAATTTGCTGTGAACCCACTGTTTCCTAAGAATGTGTAGATTACTGTCGTTGTTCTAATTACTTCTTGTAATAATACAGAATGTAGGGTAGCGCACAGATTTTAAATTTTAATATTTCTGTTTATTTTGCTGCACCGGGAGTTATAGGGTTAATGCAGGGAGTAAAAGACCCGCTAGAGAGACGAGTTAGTTAGGCTGGTGTGCCTGCGATACAGCTGTTCTGCGTTCTGATTAAAAGTGAAGACATGGAGCATCTTTTGTCTGTCGTTCTTCAGACATTACAGTAGACATATTGCAAAAACTGATTGTTTCATTAGTTAGTCATGTTAGCACTTGGCTAACTTATCCACCATTATTGTTTTAAGGGTTTATAGTTTAGCAGCTAAACTTAAAAAAAAAAATTAAAAACCTCCCAATTGCTACTCAAAACTAGCCCAATTGCATTTTGAGGGAGGTCTCCCATTAAAAACCACATTCTGCGGTATAAAATACATGGTTTTTTTAGGGTTCCCCTGGTAAATTTGCATTCCAGGGGCTAAATATGACGTTATTGGGGTCGCTTCAACCCATGACATCAAAAACAACCCGGACTTGTCAACACAGATGGTAGCACTCAATAACTTACTCAAGTACTCCTCTCTGTGCCAATCACAATAGCCAGCTGACCAATCAGAGCAGAGAAGGCTTATGGAAGGGAGGGGTTTACAGACATTTCACTCAGAACTGCTTAAACAAACCATTTTGAAATCATGGACAAATGGCTCTATGTATTAATGTATATTCTGGGAAAATTACAATGCTTTCTGACCTTAGATGCATTTAAAGGGGTCATCGGATGCAAAGTTCACTTTTACATGTTGTTTGAACATTAATGTGTGTTGGCAGTGTATGTACACATCTACCTTATAATGATACAAATCCATGCAGTGGTTTTTAATTAATCTGTAAAAATAATATCCCCTTTTTCAAATCGAGCCATTCTCAGATGCCTGTCGTGTGGCGTCACACTGACAGAGGCCACTCCCACGATAGTTGATTGACATGAGCGTCTTACCTTAGACCCACCTTAAATCAGCAGGAACAGTTAGACAACAGTATCTTGCGTTGTGTTGATGGATGTGATAATAATGAACATAGTGGTCGTCATTTATGCCCGACATCTGAGCCGCTGAAGATGCAGTAGATTACGTTTGTTAGTGAAAGTAGTTAATTAATCAAAACTCTGCTTGTAAATCATACTATGTGTGAAAAGGAATCAAAGTTACTGCCTCTAGCGTTCATTTTAACCGGAAACTGCAGTGATTCGTACATATAGGTACGTTTTTTCAGGTTTGCAGAAATGTATATAGAGGCACGTATGTCCAATGAGCCTAGGTTGCGAAATGGACCTCCTTATACTGAACTAAGATGAATAGAAGTGCAGCTGCATAAGATGTGATTATTGTTAGTATATAGTGTATGTTTGCATTTGTATGCATATGTTTACGTTTTTCAGTCATCTCATCAGTGACTGGTTTACTCTTCATTTGAAGCGTTCCTCTGAGAAGCGCTTCTCTATGAGTACACTTGTCTCCCTCTTCATATCACAGTATTTTCTCAAAAGACTTTTATCAAGGTCAAATCTTCAGCTATTCAGTAAGTGCCCGATTTGATGCTGTCTAAACGGAAACAGGAAGAGGACAATGAGGAGAACCGGATTACTGGGGGTTGTAGTTCCTCGGTGAAATGCTTTCCCAGTAATCCTATTATACCGGCTCAGTCCGTTGTGCTCCAATTCTGCTGGGCCACAGGGGCTGCCGCCAGCGTTTCTGATGTCATCGGCTGATTAAGGACGGACAAAGAGTGTCACAGAAGGAGATCTGGAAAAAAGATTTTTTTTTCCTGTTTTTCTTTTTTTCTTTTCAGTGATGTTATTAAACTGCTCAATCCTCTGAGCCCAGTGACCCGTGATCTTCACTTTGACCACACAAGTGGAAATTCATGCACTTTTAGGCCTCTGAGTTACAAATAATTTCTTACTATGTCATAAGGTTTAGTGAGAGGTTTTCTAGGAAACAAGAAGATACTATCAGGGCCAACCATTAGGTACACTAAAATGTTTAAATCAATCTGTCTATCTATCTATCTATCTATCTATCTATCTATCTATCTACCTCTATCAATAGCCCCAAAACTTTTATAGTCCTAAACCACTTCCTGGCTCGAGATTTCATTTGATAATGTTTTGATTTATATGCTGTTTAATGTCAGATGATCGCGTTATTTTATATATTTGTCTTCTTACATGTGTGATTGCTTTTCTTTTTCTTCCTCGGCTGTGTTTATTCCAGAGATTCAATACTCTTTCAGAAGATGTGTAATAGCACCTCCTGTCACATAACAGTGAAAAATTACAGAAATGTTACAAACATTTATCAGATTCTATTTTTTTCTGACTGTTAGGTTCAGGCAATGGAATCATCAGTTTGAATTCAGTAGAACAAAGCACTGGCAAGAAACAGCTTGACTTTCAGTTCCTTATTGACTTGGGCATAATGAAGAATCTTTGTATGGGTAAAAACTGTAGAAGAAAAACAAAATCTAAATCCAAGATGGTGGTCAATTCAATCTAGTAGGTGGAGAGTCAAATCAATGTATTCACTCAACTCACCATTAGAAAACACAAAATGTTCCCACACAAAAGGTTTATAAGCAGAAGAAAAAGTCAGAATTGGGGAGTTAAAGGACTCTCAGATCCATCCCAATCAATGCGGCAAATTTCATTATTTTGTTCACAGTATGGTTTCAGGGCTGCCGGAGGCTGGCAGGCCGAAGAAACAGTATAACAAGAACACCAACAGATGCACATTCGGCTCTCGGCCCTTAATAATAACGTTCTTATCTTGTGTCCAAATCTGACATAAAACCCTACAGGGTTGGAGGTTTAAGGGTACAATCGATCTATCCCAGGTTAGTCCTGCCGTCTGATGCTGGAGCACAGGGGATATTCATGACATATTGTTGATGTTTAGTGTTATTCCTCTCAAAGAGCAAAGCTCAAATCTCTCTCTGCTCCTCTGTGATTGAAGATGCTGATAGAGATGATAAATCTTTGTCCTTATTGCTTTCTTCTACCTCATGGCACATTTTCTCAGAGCTAAAGCTGAGAATGAAGATTTATGGCATTTCATGACTGTTGTGTTTTTCTGCAAATTAGGAGACTGTTTTTATATACTTGCCAGGGCGTATTTACAAATGCATGCATCTTTAAAAAAAAAAAAAAAAAAAGACATGTTTTTTTTTCCTCAGTTAGGTGACAAAATGAGGAATTTGTTCTAATCGCTGGACTGTCTTTGCCAGAAACAATTTGCTGAGATGTCATATAAAACCTGATATAGAACCACCGTGTCTGCATCAAACATCACCTCTTTGATGGTTTTCAAAGCAAACTAAATTTATTCAAAGTAAAATGATGGCATGGTGATACTTCTGGGACTGTTTCAAAACCATTATTAGCATCAGAAAGTTTCATATTTTACATGCTTGAAAACTTCTTCAATGTAAAACTTATTTGACTGGCAGTGAATACTGTCTCCTGAACTTGGGAGTACTTATAGATAGTAAAAGCCTGGAACATTTTTCAATATCCTCATCTAAATCACAACCATTAACACACATGGCAGTCGTCGTCTTTGCTGCAACAAAAGGGGAAAACCTTGATCCGATGCAGCCCTATACCTGAGCCATTTCCTTTGAGTTTTCTCAGAAACCCAAGGCTAGATGTACAATAACCAGAAGGCAGTCCATTATTAGTGGCTTCACATTCATGCAGTGATTTCGTATTGAATCATAGTGTTTTAACTGCGATGCTACAGAATAGCATGCTGGTCTACCAGTTTATCTGTTGTCATTACCTTGGCCTGTAAATTCATTTCCAGTGAAAATTTGTCTGTGTATTTGTCAAAACAGTTCCGTCCCTGCATTTCAATCTAGACACAGTTTATGACCGAAAATAAAGCCACATGCATTTTTGCAATACTTGCATAGTCATAACAAAGTAGTGCTTTGTGAAATTGTTCTAAAAGAGAATCAGTTGGGCTTCATATATAAATAAAAATGATTGAAATGAGTAGCCTAGAGACATTTTAAAACTGGATTTGATGTAGTAATTAGACTTCAATATAGAAAGAACAATTGCCAGCACTTTATTTTACAGTCCTGTTTCATATACTATATTCTTTTTTATACTAATTACAACTGGGTAATAACTAGGTATTAACTCTGAACCTACCCCTAAACCTAAACCATGTAGTTTATTTGGTAAGTACAGGTAAACTACACATAAGTGCACATACTCTAAAATAAAGTGCAACCAAACAACGCATAGCAAATCACACTAATATTTGTGAATTAAATGATTTCATTTCTGTCAGATGGGGAAACAATAGTGTCTGAGTAGACGTGCAGTGCATCAAAAACAGAAACGGGCCATCTGTCATAGTGTGGGTGCTTGCAGCACAGACAGCTCCATTTTTATTTATTTATTTATTTTTATTATTATTATTATTATTTTTTTAATAGGAGTGATCTAGCTTCATCACGTCACAGCACTCCACTCACTTCCAGTGTAGACACACAGTCTCTATTGTCATGATAATCAGTGATGTGAAAATTATTCATGGCCTGTATGAAGCCAGTCAAGGGGTCAGGATCTGGACTGCGCTAATTGGTGACCTTTGGTCTAGGCTACCATAAAACCACAAACACAAGATGCCTGTCCCAGCCTGATATCTTATAAATTGGACACTGTCATTTCGTCAGCACACCCTCAGAAAAAAGAAAAATAATAATAATAATAATAAAAAGGTTTAAAAGCTGTCACTGTGGTGGTACCTTTGGTATCTTTTAAGTACTAATATGTACGTTTAATGTACCAAAACGGATACCGTAGGTACAAAGAAGCATCTTTTGAAAAGGTACTGCCCCAGTGACAGCTTCCATACATTGATTTCTAAGAGTGCACCATCTTAAACAAGACTTCTAGCCAGCTTCATGTCAACTTGTGTATTCATCATAATACTATAAAGTTAAAAATGAAATGCTGAATTTTTTTGGACAAACTTCAAAGATAATTTGTCTTCAATAAAACTGTCTCATGCCACAGAATCTAGTTTAGCATGACTGATAACTGCATCTGCGTAGGTCTTAAACAGAACCATCTGGTCACACAAACTGCAAAATTGTACTGTGGACAAGAATAATGCACATAGCTGCTAATACTGAATTATGACTTATTGAATGCAATATTTAAAACTGAATTATTTTCAGCATTTTAATATCTTGGATTATTTCACCAAAGAAATAAATGAGATCAGAGTATTTAATGGCCAAGATAGATATTAAAATTGGATTTCATGGTCAGGCATTATGCCAACTTTCTAATTTCAAGGTTTCTGGGGGAAGTTTTCTGAATTTTTGAGGAGTACGAAACTGCACCAAAAGTCACTGTAGTTAATTTGCTATGTACGCATAAAAGTGCTATTAAAAAAGGACAGTTACCATAGCCTGAAGTTCTTGTACCCTTTGAACAAGTCAATTGGCGTTGACGGTCGGGTGGATCTCCATATCAATTGCTCACACAATCTTAGCAATGAGCTTACGATACATTAAACACAAAGCATGGTGATTTATTAGGACATTGTAATTACATCCTGGCAGAGCAATCGTGGTTTGGGTGGGGGTGCAGCAGTGGGCTAGCTCGCACACAAAGACTCATTCGCCTCATTAGCTGCTGCATGCTACAGCATTAATCAGCATTTCATGTAATGGGATGCCACTGGAAGGACAATACCGCAACGTCTGCAGTTTACCGACCACACATCGATACTGGGCTTGGCAAGAGAAGAGGGTGGTTTACTTGACCTTAGTGGGTTGAGAGGCTTATTTCTGTTATGTGGGGGAAATGTAATTGACGATGGCATGTTTTGAGTGCTCGTGAAGAACGTGTGCGTCCATTTCTTTGTGTGCTATGAGTTCACTGTGCACCTTCTAATTAGTGGGGGTTGCTAAGGCAACCATCACCATTACTAATGTTCATAGTGATTTTGAAAAAAATAAAAAATAAAATAACTGGAATTATTAAACCGTGGTATATAACTCGTCCCACAAAAATTGTGAATGAATCAAGGGTCTTGTTGAGAAGAAGTGTGGTCTAGTTAATTGAGCAGGTGAAAAAATCTAAGAGCTTTACATTAGCTGAGTTTCCATCCAAAGTTGCAAATTTACTTGTGTGCAAAACTGTAATATCGTTTAAAACATTTGCGAATAAGCACTGTTTCCATCCAACGAGTCAAAGAGAATAAAAGCATGACTTCCTGATAAACTGGCACTAAATATCACTAAGAAAAGTAGGAGAAGCCTGAATATAATCATTTTCACATATAAAAAATTACTGGCGATTCAGAGAGAGCACACTAAACAATACATGCGGTCATTGTAATACATGCGGAGTCTTGTAATACAGTTCTTTGAGGCAATTATACAAAAATACTTTGACGGCAGACTTTGCTCAGGCATCTTAGACTGACCATAACAACATTTCAGATGCTGTGAAATGAGATCAGTCTGCTAGTTAGTCAAGTAATCAAGTTTGGTGTGTGTGGAGGAATTAATTCGCAAAATGTGTTTCCATCTCCCATTATTTGCATTAACCCTTTTTTTTCGCACAATTCAGAAACCACCTCAAGTGAGCGTAAAAAGTTTTTTTTTCCAAACTTTGGTGTTTCCATCACTTGTTTCTGATGCGTTACTTCAAAATGTGCATAAAAACATGGTGATGGAAACATAGCGATTGATATCTAGAAACCAGAGATTTGAGGGTCGGTCATCCCATTCTCACGGAAAAGCACAACTATTTTATGAAGAGCAGATTTCCCATTAATTGGTATGATGCAAATCATACAAAAACCATTTTATTTTTAGAAAAAAAGAATAAAGAATAAAGGTCCACTGCTAATCATAACCATCACTAGGGCGTTTGCAAATCATATAAAAAGCTCATTCAAATTAGCCACCAATTCGCCAAAACATAAAATTGCCATGAGATTAGCGAAGAAGCCCAATGGTGTTGGTGGCATCATAGCAGAAAGTTGTGAACGTATTTATCAAATTATGTAAAAACTACCACATTTTTATCCTCGACTAATGCAATTTTACAATCAGAATGACAACTGTAAGCTGTCCATCAGTATCAGTATCAGCATCCCCACCCTAAACCTAAACTACAATATAGTTACCAAAAGCAAAAGTGAAATAAAATACCTTTACTGAAGTAACCATGCCATTTTAGCTTGCTTCTTTAAATCTTTAAGCATTTTTATTGTGACTTAAGTTTTGCAGGACTCATACTCATGCAGTTCACATTACAAGTTAGTGCTGTACTGGGTGCACTAGTGAGCAAGTTTACTACACCAAAAATCCATACACATGGAGCGGATTATGTGATGCAAAAAAGAAAATGTATTAGTTTACAAATCATGTACTATGGTAAAAGTGAGTTAAGCACATGAAAAAACTACATGAAAATAAGTCTTTAGTAAAGGTGCAATAGGTGATTGTCTTCAGAAACATTTTTTGTTTTGTTTTTGTATGCTGGTTGAAAGTCTCTTCACATTCTGATAACAATCATTAAGTGATCTAAATGTATTTATGTGTATATTCTGTGGAAGGTGTAGGACCAAGAAATGCTCGTCCAACCAAAATGTTTGGTCTAAACATTACGATAGGCTTAGTCACGGTTAATGACATGTGATGTTTTGTGGCAGACTGACAACTGCGCATGTGCATAACATGTATCTGTACGTTCTGGAAAGGTTAAGAGATGGCTCGTTCTACCGACATCTGTTATTTATTTCCTTTCTGTTTGTGACCTGAGTTGGATGCATGCCTGTGTACATTTTTTCTCACTTGATTCCCATGTATGTGGACCAGTGTCTTGACACGTGAGGCATTTTGTTAAACTCAGGGAAAATCCGCCATTTTCTTGTCTCCCGTGCATTATCAGCATCACACAGTTTTTCTGTTCTGGGCTGCTGAATTTTTCAACTCGGTGTTACAATGTATTGCAGTAATGTTGTCTCTGGTCATCTAGTCTGTGTGCGTAGATGCGTTCGGGAGGCGTGGCTTTGGATGCCGATTTGCAGGGAGGGTGGGACATTCACCTTCAGTGCTATCAGGCTAAAGTTAGCATTTCCAAGATATCCTATTGCACTTTTAATTGATAATCAGACCCTATAATCATAAATTGTGAAAGGGAATACAACTTATTAGTGTTTTACTGCCTCTAGTGTTCATTTCATCTTGAAACTGCTGTGAATTTATGTGTAGGTACTTTTTAGATGTTCTAAAAAAAAAATGTAGTAGAGGCACATTTTTCCCACTGAGCCAAGAGTGGTGTAATCATGTCCATACCACAACACCCACACGGAAATAACCTATATAAACATATATGTTTTAATATAGGTTTTGATATAGGTTTTTAATATATGTGACATATATAAAATTGGCCGTTTTCCTATATTATATGTACATATATGTGCATATATGTACATATATGTACATATAATATAGGAAAACGGCCAATTTTATATATGTCACATATATTAAAAACCTATATCAAAACCTAAAACATATATGTTTATATAGGTTATTTCCGTGTGGGTAAATTCCATAACATGCCAATTACATGTGATACCAATTTCACGTGTTCGCACATAAGTTTTTTGCATTTTTTTTTTTTTAGTTAGTTCTTAGTTATTGCCTTGATAATAGAAAATATGAGCTAGGCATCATGTATGACAGTTGCCAAAGTGAGATATGAGCTAAAATGACCAGATCCTGCCATGAGCTATATAGGAGACATATCTTGTATGTACATATAGGGCTTTTTTGTGGATATAAAGAAGCAATACAGGAGACCTATATGGCCTGTATATGCACATATATGCACCTCAATTTTGCCTATATGTGGCATATATACACATATATGCAGCATATATATTATCATATATGTGCATATATACTGCATATAGGTTTCATATATGCGCATATATCCTCATATAGGTTCTTTCCATGTGGGCACTGCTGAAACCCTTTGAAAATGTTTTCTTTTTACTACGGCAGTTTGACCAAGACATTTAAGGCCATCGGAAAGATGCTCTCTAAGGCTAAGTACTTCACCTGTCTCTATAAATGTTAATAATAGTAATAAAATACATCTTTTCTAAGCTAACATTTTCCACAGATTTGTTTTATCCACAGTATGACAGGATTTATGGAAAGCAGTATTAGTTTTGCCCTGTGGTGTGATCAAGTGACAAAAAAACTCTTGGCCTCTTCGGGGCTCTTCGGGGTATTGTGTTTGAGTTCTGACTCCAGAAATGTTACTTTTATCCTGTAAGTCTGTAAACTCGAATGCCTCTGTCAACCATTATGTCCTTGAGCTAGACACTTAACCCATGTTCCCTCAGGTGCAACCGCAGCATGTTTCTACTGCATCCTTACCTGTTAGTCTTGAAAACGAGTCGAGTCTGCTCAGCAGCCACTCTCACACCAAATAGGCTGAGATTAGAAAATTCTGGGACTGAATTTTCAGAGCAGAGAGTTTCAAAACAGATTTGAACAGAAATCTTAAACCCCTGTGTGATTGTTGCTGACTTCACGTCTCGGACAGTTGTCTTAGAAAATGTCTAGGCTTTGTGTGGTACAAACAAGCAGTGGTCTTCTTATTAAATATAGCATTTTAATGAGAAATAGATTATTATTTGAAACATTCATTTTGAAGAAAGCCGATATAGTTATTTCAACAGAACAGCAGAAATTACATAAAGTACTTGAAAGCAGTTTCTCAACCCACTGAACGCTCTATCGGATAGTGTGTCGTACATGGTTTCTGTAACAGAAGTGTATGGAAGGCTGTAAGCATGTGCTCGTGTAGATCATTAACAGATTTAGCTTGGACAAGATCCATTTCAGCTGGTGATGTGTCTCCAGATGAGGGCAAATGACTTTGTGGGAAACCTGCGATATTTACAGAACTTGTGCTCGGGGGGGTCTGTGTCACGTTTAATGGGCTGCGGTTCATTTGCTGTAATCTAAGAAAAGCTTTTGATTCCATGGCTATATCAAGACAAAATAGGTATTTACACTTATAATACACATTAAACTCTAATTCATTAACCAAGTTAAGTTTCCTCTCAAAAGGTTATTTTCGATTCATGCAGTGTACAGCAAGAAAGCTTTTGGCCCTGTTCCCATGAGTCAAGTGGCATGTGTTTAGATTTAAATGGTATCTTCCTGTTAAACAAACGAAAGAAAAAAAAAAAGTGAAGGAAAAGCATTAAAGGGATAGCTAACAGGCACTTAATAAGATTGGAAAATAATGACAATACTTAATTCTAACAATAATAATGGCATTTTCCCTATCCTAGAATTGACTCCAGTGAAGGTTCTTTTGCACAACAAAACAAAACTAATAAAGAAAAAATCCCCCATCCCAGCTAAGATTTTAGAGTAGAGAGATTAATCAGCTGACATGTCAAAAAGTTAAACCTGAATTGCATCAAGGAATATAAAACCCAAATTAAATCTTATAAAAGTAAAGTGTACATTTGGTATACAAGCAGATTTTGAGATTAAAACCATCATAGATATTTGAAGCTTTAATATACTGTTCTTGTGGATTCACTCTTGTTAATGAAAATGCAATGGCTTTACAATGTCATGCCATAATCCTGCAGTACATATATGTATATATCATTTTCTTTCTTTTTTTAGACCACTGTGCTATATTTCATTAGAAAAAGACTGAAAAACAAAAATACAAAAGCAATTTATAGGACATTTCTCACAAAATGTGCCCAGCTTCTTCTTCTTCTTTTCTTTTTTTTTTTGTTCATCCCTCTGAGAAATGTATGGCTTTATGCTGACCCTTAAAGAAATGAAAAATGATCAAATTTTGTTCACGGTGCTGCAAAAAAGCTTGACACATCAGCAATCACAACGTTGTACATTATGCGAAGCAGTACGAAATAGCATGAATTGATTATGTTCAACCATAGATACTGCACTCAGGCACCGAAGCGACTCAACCTCGCTGAAGAACAAGAGCGCGGATCTGAAAATACAACAGAGGGAGCCCACGCAGGATTCAGTTCACCTGGCGAGCAGCGATAAACGGCAATCAAGAAAACTGGACGTCCAGCAAGAAATGGTGGACGTCTGTACTGAACTCACTGCCAAGCTCTCTTAGAGGGGTGTCGTATGAAAGGACAAGACACACTGTACAGTCAATGAATCCTTACGCTGTATAAACCTCATCTAAAAGATGCGTGATGACAACATGGTAGTTTCTCAAATTAATTACCGTATTTTGGTTCTGCCCTTACATAGTTGTTGTTATACATCTCTAAAAACGTGTTAACCAGTAAAGAATGGCAGTTTAAGATGTACCTTTGTTCCCTCAAAGTAAAATCAAGGCCTCTGTGTCACTGGATGTTGATTTAATAAGTAATAGTGATCTTTTCTCGTTTTTTTTTAGTTTAGGAAATGACAGACATGCTTCGACAAATATGATACAGTCTTTTTTTTGTTTGTTTTGTTTTGTTTCCTTTAGTGAACTAAAATGATTTATCTCTGTATTTTTAGTTTCCGTTTAACAATTACACTTACAAAGTTGTTAATAATACATCAAAAAAGCAACCAAAAGGTTCCAAATCAAACAGAGAAAGAAAATAAAAAGGATTCTCTCTTTTTTTGTTTTGTTCTCAATACAATGTTTTCTTCTTTCTAATTGTGTTTTCAGCAAAGTTTGGTAGTCAGGTGGTCTGATTGTTTCAAGATTTCTGTGTTGTACATGTCCAAGGCGTGATTTACGCGAATCATCTCGCTGTTGTTGAGCTTGAGTCGATGTTTCAGCATACAGGAGAACAGGTCCAGCTGGGGCTTCCCAGGGGCCACCGGAGGGGCCAGACGGTTAATCCTCTCCCGTATGTCCAACAGCAGGAGCATGATGGATGAGGACGAGTAGAACTGGGTCCCCTGCGTGTACGACTGATTGACCTGCTGCACAGCGCTCCTCAGCAGGTCGGCGTTGAATCGCAGGCTGTAGCCGAACACTTGGATGTCGGAGATCTTGATGTAGATCTGCCGCTTGTTGGGGTCGGATAGGTCCACCGGGCCCTGGCCCGTGTCGTTCCGCAGGACAGTGGGCACCTTGGCGCGGCTCCGCAGGTAGATGTGCACCGTCTCGAAGAAGGTCTTCCAGCGGTTGCCCAACAGCAGGGTCCAGTTAAAGCACTGCGAGTTCTGCAGTCGCACCTTCTCCCAGCGCGGGTATCCGTGCTCGCCGAACGGCATGCTCCAACCCTCCGAGTGGCTTCCGCTGAACGGGTTCACGTAAACGAAAAACATGGGGTCCACGCTGCTGTTGCGCATCTGGCAGATCTTCATGGACAGGCCAACAATCATGTGCAGGTAGTCCATGCGGTTCTTGTTGCTCTTGAGCGTCAGCGACATCCGCTTGCGCCACCGCGGGTCAAAAAAGGTCTCCAGGCGCACCTCGTTGCTGATGAAGGTCGTGTGGATGTGCAGCCGCGAGTCCATCTTCTGCAGCAGGTACTTGAGCTCCAGGTCCTGGAAGTCCAGGTCCGTCTCGAAGCTGATGAACTGCTCGCTGCGCTCCGAGTCCACGTTCTGCGGCTCGCAGCGTCCGCGGTACAGCTTGTAGCCCTTGTTGCAGGAGCCGCATTGCGAGATGTTGGCCAGGCTGCACATGGCGCAACTGTTGTTGCCGCCGATCACGCAAGGGATGGGCCGCTGGCAAAGGGTGGCCCCCGTGTGGCACACGCACGTGCGCTGGCTCTCCAGGAAGGTTCCCCAGAAGCCGTTCTCATTGCAGTAGAGGAACGACTGCACGCGGTTGAGCCACTGTAGCACCGATCTGAAAGCAGACAGATAACAATGCAGTCAAGGCAGGTGGGTAGAGGGATCCATTAATAATGCAGCGTTAAGTCCAAAGGCACAAAGCTAGCGCCTCAGCCTCCTGACGTTTGTTACAGTCTAATCACTAAAATGGATAATGTATTCTGTCAAATTTTCCCAATGCACACCTCGTCTTTTCTCTCCCCGCAGGCATTTTGCCTTGTCATTCTGAAAGCCTTTGGAGCTTCTCTGCTGCATGAGGGGCGAACTGAACGGCTGAATTTTGATTTCGGGGAGACAAAGTACTAAAGGTTATGATGACATGTTAATGAACCCAGAGTGTAACAGAGTCGGATGTGGGATATTCCTACTTGATATCCCTGACTTCTATTTGATGCTAGAGACAGTTTCTGGAGGATAAATGATGCTATGGAGTGCTAGCATTTGTTTGTTTTGTTGTTTTATCGTGCAGCATGGGAAGTTTGATATATGGATGTATAGTATTTGCTTTAAAAAGTGAATGTGTATTATGCATGCACAGACACTGATAATAACATTGGTATCAGGCCAGATACTGTCAAGCCACGTTTATTTATTTATCATTGTACAATACAGATATTTCCAAAGCAGCTTCACAGTAATTAAAAGAGAAATAACAGTGTTAATGTAGTAAAATTCATCATAAAAACTAAAATAATTCAGAAGACAGTAGTGTTATTAAGCTCAGTTTAGTTCAGTAACAGTGTTAATGTTACAGAATTATGAAATTAGTTTAGTTCAGCTGTCCACCTTATTTTTGCCATTTGTAAATTTAATGTGTCTGGCTTCCAGCGGTCCAGCTGTTTTTATCTATACAAAACAGCTCATTTTGCTGCTTGATATGCAAACTGCTATGTCTTTCCATATTATTTTATTGTATGATCTTAATTATGAACAAAATGGTTTGTAGTGCAAACTGTTTTACTGTTTACTGCACTTCGATAATCTTCTTGTTATTTCCCTACGGCAGATTATGAATAAGGTGACCACCTGGCAATAGATCTGTTGCGGGACATAGATGTGATTTTGCAGGACAATGTGGGAGACGTGTGAGACAGATATATTTTCTATTGTTACGCTATGTAGATACTGTAATGTAAATATCGGTTATATAATCCATCATATGCGCTGATTTATGTTTCTGCATGCAAATGAGATTTTTTTTTTATGAGAGCAAAGAGAATCCACCTGCGAGAGAAGAGATTTGTGCTTGTGCATTTTGGCAATAATGTCATTTGTCAGTAAAATAATGCCATAGAAGCCGCATCAAACGAAGTATTAAAATAAGAAGAAAGTTGTGTCTTAAAGCGGCATTGATTTTTTAAAACTGGTTAAAATGAATGAAGAATATTATGTTTTTCCGTGTGCTCTCGATCATTTCCGTCGGTGGTGCTAGATCACTTGATGAGGTCCGCAAATCCTTAGCGTGGAAACTATGCCGCAAAAAGAATAAATAAAAAGCTTTCTTAGAAAGACAAAAGAACGCATGGACATTTTCTTAATATATGATGATTAAAAACCAACAGACTGATTAAAAAAATGTGGGACATTTTGTCAATATGTAACGTGCGGGACAAGGGGTGAAAATGCTGTGTGGTACAACACCCTAATTATGAACCGGAAGTCTAACACTACCAGAAAACAACTTACTTCCGCATTGCAAAATAAGGTGGATAATCAGCTCTACAGAAGACAATAGCGTCATTATTCATGTCAAGTCAGTTCGTTGTTGATTTATTTCAGTTCATAACATGTTTCCATCCACATATTTATGTGAATTTTGGGACAGTACATGCTGAATGGCAATGCCTAAGTAAGTAAGTAAGTAACGCAAAATCTCAAATGCATATAAAAAAATTCTGACCTCAGTTGAGGTTGATACTTGTTTTTTTTTTTTTTTTCCCCAATAAGAAAACATTCATATAAACTACCATGGGAACAAATTTATTATTAATAATTTCCATCAGTTTTCCAAGAAGTGATGGTTTTGTTCTCTTAGACACATGGGATGGAAACAGGTTTTTATTCTCAAATGTTTTATGCCATATTCTTTTTTTTTTTTTTTTAAAGAATATGGCCCATCCCCTTCACTTTTTTTTTGGATAAAAACATAGCTAGTGTCAGTGATGCAAAGTGTCATGATTCAGCTCAGTTGAATAAATTAAATGGAACGCAAACTCTGATCAGCCATGAAGGTCTCAGATTGGCACTAAATACAGTCTACCAAATTATAACTTTGTTTTAAGCACATTAGCCAGACAAAACCTATGCAACCTATAGTGGAAGTGATTCATCAAACCCCAGCTAATTAAATCAAAGTTTTCCTATTTGAAATACATAATGTGCAATGAAAATCAAAAGCAATGCATATGAGCATTCCTTTATTAGTCACTTATCATGAACTATATGCAATTTCCATAGACTATCAATAGTGAAATGAAACTGTAAACTTATAAGCATCTCTCACAATAAACCTGTACATGGCATTCAATCTATATAAATAAAGCAATATTCCTAGGCAAACATTATTTGATTTTCAGTTCACTCCAGATTACTTGACCAATAAGAAGCTTAAGATTAGTCCCATTCAATTTGAAGCCGTACGCAGTCGGCTCGCTTGTGGCATTTAATATTGTATTTTTCATATTTACTTGCAATAAGCAAGCTTTATACGGTCTGACTCCCATATGTTGTATTCTCTAACTGCTTTTCCCAATATGGATTTCAGAGTGGCTTGCTGGTTTTATTTTGCACAATTATTTGTTTTGCTGAAACAAGTGGCTGACTTGAGTTTGCCGTGGGGGATGAGATGGAGATGACGAGGAAGAATGCTGTTTGTTTTCACATCCTCATGTTTGTAATGGGGCATCAGAGCGCTCTGCTGCACAGACTGCATGACGTACATCACCGTAATTTCAGTTCTAATGGATAATGGAGGAGAGGAGAGAGCAGACTGTAGATGTAAGCCATACTGAGTGAGGGGGAGGCCTGGGTTAATTTATTTTATTAAATAAAGATGCTGCAAGCGATACTGCAACCTGTCAGATATCACCGGAATATAGTGAGTGTTTTAGCTGTTTCTGTGTTGGCACTAGACTCCATAAACAGAAAAAAAAAAAAAAAAAAAAACACCTCTAACTTATTTTATTTCAGGTTGTTGCCACATTTCATGGCATTTCTCATTTTTATTCAGTTTAACTTCATTAAATATCTTATGGACAAATGACAAAGAATACAACAAAAGTAAACAACTCAATATTGTAGTGGTTAGTTTTGCAAACATCTTAATCTTATTATTTCTACAGTATTGTTCGTTTCTGCAGAAAACATCTGCTAAGATGACAAAATACACATTAAAATATGCACATAACACCAGTTAGGTAAGGCTCTCTCTTTCACAGCTTGACGTACAATATTTCAGTTTATACAATATATACAAACACAAATGTTAAAAGCGCATAAGTAACTGTTCTGTCTGTGTTCTGTGTGGGTGTAAATAAGGGTCTTTTTCTGTCCTCAGAATGTGCATCATCACAGCCACGGTTTATCAGGTAGAGCTCAGAGCGAACAACAAACATCTATTAATTACAAGCAGTCAGTAAGCGTAATTTTGGAGCTTTGCATAAACTGAAATGGCCAGCACGGTTTGGTTACTCGTTTAATTGCATCGTTTGATTTGATTAAATATCACACTGGCTTTTGCGATGCATCCAGTAGTCAAATGGCAGAGAAATCCCTGAGGCGTGGGTCTATCTGTCACTACAGCGGTGCCTGTGCTTTTGCTCTGGTCAGAGCAATTTATCAGAGTCGGCATCAAAAGGTGTTTACATCTGCATACATATGTGATTCATACTTATGTTTTATACAAGCGCCTACGTTGTCTTTGGACCCAAATCTGTCTGTTTGGCATACAAACTCAGCTCGGCTCGGCTCAACATATATGAATGCAATTTATCACATTTATTGTGACTAAAACTAGATGTGTAAAATGTATTTACATGTGCACTGCCAGTCAAAAGTTTGGGATCAATAAGATTGTTAATGTATTTTTAAATATGTTTCTAATGCTATGCTTTTAATAAAAAAGTGATAGAATAAATTTGATAAATTTGACTGATCGATTGATTGATTGATTGTCAAAAGAGCTGTTAAATATCTTAGATGGTATTTCAAACGTCTTCATTATAAGCAGTCTTAAATTTGCAGGAATTACAATACGGGTTAATGTGATCATTAAACTTCAAAAGGCTGTGATTTAATAAATAAATGTAAATTTAACAGTGAAAACACAGCGCTGCTGCACATTCTACAAACTCGCCGTTTTAGACGTGTCCGCAAACCAACAAATACTGTGCATTGATGCTAGTGATTCCTTATGACCTACTGTATTGTTGATGAGCTATGACAATGTTTACCATAATGTATTTATATTGTAGATGGTTGTAAGAGTGTATATTTCATCTCCCTCATCTGTTTGAATTAGCAGCTAGAAGTAGTAATAAAGTGTAGACATTTTAAAATAAAAGTCATGTGTGTACTGTATTCTGAGCATGTTTATAATTAAAAGTTGAGAGGAGAATGACAAAAAAACAAAAAACAGAACTTTTTTTTTTTTTTCTCCCCTGGTTGTTATTGGTATTTAATTGTATTTAAATTGGTAAACTGCCATTTAATTGTTTATTAATTGTCTATTAACTACCTATTAACTACAACTTTTCCCTCAATAAACTTCTAATTAATAGTTAGTAAGGTCCTTGTTACTGTAAGTTTAGGTATGGTGTAAGATTAAGACATTTAAAATATGGTCATGCAGGATAAAGAATTAATGTGCTTTATTTATTTATTTATTTGTTGTTTTTTATGTATTTAGTTATGTATTTTTTTTTTTCAACATTAAAAACACATGCACTGCTTTAGAAAAACTAAACATCAAGGCCTGCAGTTGAAGTGAAAGCAAGTGGCTATGATTAACAATGTATAATTTGCACATTTTCATGCTCTTCATGACATTTCTTTTATAGTATATTGCTCATAGCTGCTTGCCTCGAAATAAATTGCCTTTGAAGCACAGCTCACTTTCTTTTTGTCTCATGATGCATCTGAAAAGACTAGTGCTGTTCTGTAGTTTACAGATTTGGTGGTAAATGGATAAATAGTTTAATAACAGAGTGAAACCAGCATTATTATTACAGTGGTAAACATCTGATGCTAGTAGTCACTGACAACACAAACACACTGTTGAAAGAGACGTATGGGAGCATGAGGAGGCTGCATATCGAACAAGCAATCGAACCAAGTGTGGAAACAGCCTTAAAAGATCTCTTATTAGGAACTTTTGCCAACAGGACATTTTTAAGGTTACCTGATCTTGGAGTCTACTCAGCCAGAAGAAACAATAAAGGCAAAATATTAATGTAAAACTTGCATCAGCTTTTTCTCAGCCAGGAATAAACAGCAGCTGACTTTGAGAAGCTTCCCTAAAAGTAGAAACTGCACGATTTGCAAAAGGCCAATAAGACGAGGTTAAAGCTGAGCTCTGATTCCTCTGCCCAGGTCTACGGACAAACCTTGTGCGTCGGCATTATTGCATCAAGAACAGACGAGAGGGAATATCTCACTATCACGGTATATATACAGAAGATCTGCTCTTAATATAGAAATAGCAGCGTAATCTGTTTATCATAGAGGAGAAACTTGCCGCTCTCAAACTATGTCACTAGTGGGAAAATGCACATTTGTGTGTGTTTCAAAAAATGTGCAATTTAATGTGTTATTTCCTTTTTTTTATGCATTGTTGATGAACAATAAAAAAGCATTCAAACTGATAAATGATAAAGCTGACCACTCTGGTTTATGAGGTGACAAGCTTGCATGATTTTTCTTTATGGTTGCATGCAAATGATATAACCAGATCAATTTTATACATAGCACACATGATCTGCACTTCAGTTTTATGCAGCAGCATTAAAAAAAGCCTGTGTCTAATGGAAAAAGAAGTAAAAAAAGTAGTCACTTAAATGCACATTAAGTCTGACAATTATGACTTCCGAACTCCTAAGTAAGAACTTCCCAGGAAAACTTGACAGTAATCACAAGTAACCAAAGTTTGGAGCCAAATGAAGTATTCTTCCTCTAGATAATTGGTGTGCCATCAAACTGGAAGCAGCGTGTCTGCAGAATGGAGTTAGTTAACTTCTCTCTCTGGAGTCTATGGGGCGGATGGAGGCAGTTTGCTGCTAATAATGAGCAACGGGAAGCTGCTCGGTGTCAGCAGGAAAGCCAAGGAGCCATCTTTCTTCATCAGGGCCTTCGGGCCAAAGAGCAGGTCAGTGGAGACAGAACGGACATCCTGACTGACAGCACAGCTAGCACAACAACATCGCTGCTATATGCTGTTATTTAGGACTGATCTGAACTAAGATGGTCATAAAAATAAATACTTTCGGTTCTAAAATCTGATTGGACGAGCAGTGTTTATGATATATATCAATACAGCAAGCTATGCTAATGAACTATATTTCATGATGGATAAATAGTACGTTATGGCATTTTTTTTGTGTGTGGTGTATATGTGCATTCGTTCTTGATATCTGTAGTGCATGAATATTGTCTGTCTTCAGAACTCGTCACAGGTTTCATATTTCGAATGCGTATGTTTCTTGGGTTGTCATATAGTTGTGTGGAATATAATGTCATGTCTCTCAGCAAACCCACGGTTGGCAGCAATAACAGTAACAACCTTCCCAACAATTTTCAGCCTATGGTTACAGCTGCAAACTTTTTACATGCTTAACAACTTACAGTATACTTGAGCTGAAAGTTTGTAATAATCACTGCTAGAAAAGTTTGCATTATTTGGACAGAATAGGTTAATGGAACAGACATTTTCAAGTACTGATATTCGATACTACAGTAGTAAAGCGTTCATTAAGTATGCACAAGTATGTTTCTATCCTAAGTCTTAATTGAAGATGAGGTGTATAACCACGGGGACTGTGTTCAAACTCGATGCTTTCCCCCAGAGATTGTTTACCATGACGAATCGTTACCCCTGCTGCTTAGTTTATTCAAATGGGATGCTAATGTGGTGCACTGTTATCTGTTAGCTAAACTAGCCACTCTGACTTTGAAGTATGAATATAGTATGTTGCACATAAACAGAAATTGACTCTCTCACCCTTAGCAGAACAACACTGTACTTTGAAGTCCAGTGTTTAGCGAATTAGCCGCGACAATCACAGGCAACTTTTCTATTTGGCGCACAACGCTGAACCGATAACATTGCCGCGCTTACCTGGAATTAAAATAGTCAGCTCCGTTCTGTATTCCTCTCTCTCTCTGTGCTATTGCCATCAAACGTCCTTGATGTGAGCCCCACAGAGCTCTGACTCTGCTCTGCTCGGCTTTGATAACGCTTCAGCACAGACCTTGTCAAAGCCGCCATTGGAGCGTGGGTGAGCCACTTCCACATTAGTGACAGTTGATGCTCTTCAACTCTTTAACTGTATAAACAGTTTTTTGTCGTTCATTTTAGACTTTGATTTATTTACATTTCCTGAGTGCGCATGTTATTCTCTGTTTGATAAGTCAACTTTCCTAGTGGACAGATAACTTTATTTGTCTGCATTTCAGGCAGCTTTTTTGACACTTTTTAATAGACCATTGGGCTCTGTAATTTCAGTCCAGTCAGAAAGATTTCTCTTTTATTCATCAAAGGCTTATCTCATGACTTTTGACTTTCAAGTTAAGCTATGAGTATTTCTATAGCACATTATACAATATAGATTGTTTCAAAGCAGCTTTGCATTACTACACACACTCTAAAAATGTTGGGTTATTTTTTTTAACCCAAATGCTGGGTTCAGTCCGTTGGGTCTATTTATTGGGTTGTTTTTAAGATTTTTACCCAGGTGCTGGGATATTTTTTTTACCAAAATGCTGGGTTCAACTTGCTGAATCTATATATATATATATATATATATATATATATTTTTTTTAACCCAGGTGCTGGGTCATTTTTAACGCTGGGTTATTTTTTTCTGCCCAACCACTGGGTTAAGTCTGTCTTCGACAAAACAACGCAGCTGCTGAGTTACAGTCAGAGTGCAGGCTTTTTGAGTCCTCTACAGGAGAGAACAGTTCTCAGCACCGCTAATTTGGTGCACTTCTTCAGCGGAACAAAGGTGTGTATACATTTTACTTAATTTATAAAGTCTTTAATGTGCTGTAAATTGTATTATTTTACGCAACACAATGTAAAGACAAGACGTCAGTCAGCTGCGTCAGCAGTGGTCACTTCGCATGATGAAAACGCCTTTTGGCCTTTTGATTTTATTTGTTATAGTACTGAGTTTAATTTAATTTTGTTAAAATATGTTCTCTAATGTCATTACCGTGTGTTTATGGGCAGGTTTTGGAGACACTCACAGCATCTTTCATCTACGAGTGAAACGCGAGCTGGCGGTCTGACGTTTAAAGTTACCGCGGCAAACAGAATGCCTTCACCGGCTCAGATGTCAAAGACACACCAGCACGAGAATTAGCGCTATTTCGGTAAAAAAGGTAAAAAAGAGACTACAGAGAACGGTTGAATACACTAAAATTAAAATGATACTTTTAAATGTTACACCTTTTATGTCTAAAATACTTGTTAAATGAGTTTAAATGAATGCAATATTGTAAAGTAAGCTGTATTCACCCAAATAAATTCAGTTTTCAGTCTTGTATTTTGTCCATGTGTTCTTAATTATAAATGTTCATCTTTTGATTATTGCTGTTGCCTCTAGTAATTCTGTTTGTGTGTGTTTTTATTATTATTATTTTTTTTAATAAGTTCCAGTTCATTTTAAGCCAGCAAACAATAGCTGACATAAATAAAATAACCCAGCATGTTTGGTAAAAACATTTAACCCAACCAGCTGGGCCAAATAAAACCAAGCATGTGTTCTGTCCAATATTTACCCAGCGCAGGGTTGCCAAATAACCCAAGTTGGGTTGTTTTTTTAGCCCACCATTTTTAGAGTGCAGTAAAATAGCAGTGCTATATTTTTTACAGACTTTCCTTAGAGTGAAGATACAGAAGATAATAATGCCGTTACTATGCTAAATTATGATTCAATTCAGTTCAGTAACAAAGTCAATGCAAAATTTATCAGTTATGAAACAACTTTAATTTCAGCTGTAAAGCAGCTCTACAGAAGAGAACATTGTCATTATCCAGTTCAGTTTTGTTCAAATATCATTCTCATCTGACCGTATTAGTGCAGTTAAATCTGTAATATTACTGAATATCAGTTATCTTTTAAACCACAATTCATCAGCATGAAGTCTGGTTCACTTCACAAGCCAGAATCCACCAGCTTAGGTGGGTCTTAGAGACTATCTGAGAGATGCTTTTGTTCTTAGCTGTCGTTTAGGGATGGAAAAATCTGAAACTAATGACACTGCAGTAATAGAGCATGGCCAAAACATGCATTCAAATAACTGTACAAAAGTGTCAGTCTACAACAGGTAACATGGAAAAGATTAAAGAAGTTAGAATATGCGTAGATAAGGCAGTTAGTGAACAAGCAAAGACAAACAGACAGGTAGAAAGTCTAATTCCTGTCTGAACGGTTAGCTGGTCTGTGATAATGGCTCACCAGGTTGACAGTTCAGCCTGCTGACCAGCTAAATACAATTTTGGCAAGGAAACCAGCTTAACCTTTTTTTTTACTCTCCCAGCAGGGAAGCTCTACAAAATTGTTTAACTATGGCATTTTCCTCTGACAGAATTATTTATAACTTAATTTTAATAAAACCATTTAATAGTCAAATTCCCAGTGAAGTCCTACACTACATGCAATCCTGAAGAAACATCGACCAATTACAGAAATCACTGACATCTTGGAAATGCGAGCTGGGTTATGAGTTTTCACAGACTAGTGAAGGCTAGCCAGATCTACATAATCAATAGTTAAAAAGCTCTTGAATCATCCTTTTAGTTTGTGTATTGCAATTTTAAATAGACTAAAACAAATAACACTCTGGGTTCCACTTTATATTAGGTAGACTTTACTACTATGTATTTACATTTAAATTAATCATTTCATACAGCGCACTTAATGTGTACATACATGTTTTTACATTGCACATATTTAACAGTGCACTTTATTTTACAATACCTGCAAGCACTTACAGAGTACTTACAATGTACTTACCTAAGAAAGCACTGCTAATATAAAGTAACTACTGTAGGATTACTTTCACCCCCGGATTTTTCTTAATTTGTTGAAATATATATTTATATATATATATATATATATATATGAAGAGTTCAGATGCAAAACCAGCTAAATCCATCTGACGTCTTTCTTTAAAAAAATGCATTTTTATCAGGCTCAGATGTATAGGTTTCTATGCAAGTACCGGTACTTCTGATTGGGCTGAGGCTGGTATTTTAGCGAGTTTAAAGAAAAAGTATTTGATGGACGTATAATATGTGTCAAGAGCATTCACTCAGTATCATTATCTCATTTTTGACAAAGATGGCTTTTAGCTGGTTTTGCATCTGAACTCTTCACCCACACATATATATATATAAATATATATATATATATATATATATATATATATATATATATATATATATATATATATTCCATTTAGTACTGCCCTTTGGAAGCAACAGAAGATACCTGCATGTTTACTGGAAGTACAATTTACTTTAATCTTTAAATTCAAAAAAGTTTTCACCCCCAGCTCTTAATGCATCATGTTTCCTTCTGGAGCATCAGTGAATGTTTGAAACTTTTTTAACAGTTGTGTTTGAGATTGATTGATTGATTGATTTTTTGGCCAACCAAAAATGGTTCTTCCATACCCGAGATCCTCTAATCTTGCTCTGGAGGGCCAGTGTGCTGCAGAGTTTAGCTTAAACCCTGATCAAATTCACCTACCTGTGATTTTCTAATGATCCTGAAGACACTGATTTTCATGCTCAGGTGTGTTTGATTAGGGTTACAGCTAAACTCTGCAGGAAAGTGGATCTTGTGGGCCAGATTTGAGGATCCCTGTTATATGGCATCACTGTGAAAACCCTCTTTAGGGAACCTTTTTTAAGAATAGTCATGGAATGAATAGTTTCTTCCTTCAGGAATAGATTAAGTAGCCTTTGTCCTTTTCCTGTATTTTTGAATAATTTTGTAGCTAGGAATCAAATGTTGTAATGTTGTGATTCAGCTGGGAGCTCGTTGGTTTAGTTCAAGAATCTCTTAAAATCCCTATTGTGAAATGAATAGGACAGTACTTCCAGAAAGGTTGCTGACAGTGGACAGCTAACTCTTAAAAAAATGAAGCTTCTTTATTGGCATTGATTGAATCTTTAAATCATTGAATCTTTGACATCCATTTAAACTTGCCAGTACACAAAAGGTTTTTTATAGTGTAAAATGATTCATTAAATTCTAAAACTGTTCTTCCCAAAAAAAAAGTTCCTTTAAGAACTGTTTTTTTTTTGTTTGTTTGTTTTTTGGTTTTTTTTGTTCCCCTTTTGGAACATACATTTTTTTAGGAGTGTTCCGTTGAGATCTGCTGTGAACTGAAGGATTACAAATTTAAGAAACTGTTTAAAATATGCTGATCCTATGTTCTGACATAGCATCACGTGAAAACCTAAGGTGCAGTACATTGTATTTAGCATTTAAGGTAAATATGATGACATCAGACAAATGATTCTCTCAAGCAAAGTTTGTAGCAAGAGGTTCCTGTCAGTTCCTGTTCTCTTATTGTAAGTCAAATGAGCCAGATTACTGAGATGTTCACCTTTTGTTTGTAATGGCTCTTGGTACCTCTGCCCAGTCTTTGAGTAGTTATGATGATTGGATTAGGACTGGTGTAAATGGTGCAGGCTGCTATACCTAAATACTTCATTTGCATGCTTTGTTTGGGGTCGTCACCCAGGTGCTTTGTCTCCAGATCTAAGCACTGCCCCCTAAATGTTTTATAAACTACAATGTATCACTGCCTTAGTTAGAAGACTTTTTGATGACTGCAGTGCCAAGCAGTGAGTATCTGAATAAAGAGAAACTTCTGCTTCAAGATATCCAAAACGTCTCCTGCTCTCTAAGAAAAAAATTCACAACAGCAGTTTTTGGAATACTATTTTCCTGCTGCATTATTTTATAAAGTTTTAGGTATCAGGTTTATAAGGTATTAGGTTGTAATGCCTCTCACCTCTCTCTGGGCATCTGGTGGTTGGGGTTGTGGTGGCAGCGAATGCTCAGACTGAAGAGTTTCCGGGCCGTGCGCTGGATCTTCAGTCTCTGGGCCTCCAGTGAACTCTGCAAGAGCCGGTAGCGGTTCTGAAGGTCCCAGTCGCTGCCCCACAGCAGGTGCACACTGCTCACCGGCAGGAAGTGTGTCGCGGGCAGACGTTTCAGAAACGACTTGAACTCATCTAAGGTGAGAAAGAGATAGATAAAGACAGGTGCTCATACGGCGGAGGGCAAACGCATATCCACATAAACCACATATTGATACTTGGAATCCATTGTGGGTGAAACCTATTAAGAGTGATGGAGAAATGTATTGACTTTTACAGACGAGGATTGATTTTAACCACAAACACTGTGTCAATACTATTACATAGAGAGCCTTTAGAGCTCGATGTACACAGTCGAAATGATTTTCATCTCGTATCTTCCAAATCGTTCAATGTCTCTTAAAGTCAACATGCAGAGCTTTTGACAATCCATTTTACTTACACAATGTGAAATATGATTTATAGAGTTTAGGAAGTAACAATGACTAAATAGTTGTTTGACTGTTAGTTAACTTTAATGACATTAAGTAAGTAAGAATCTATCATCTATCAAAGCATCTATCAATTAAACTAAAGTCTAAATCTCAATATGGCTTAGTATGTTTATCAAATCACAAAAGGGTGTGATTTAATTAAATAAGTGTGTAGTCTGTTGCAGGCTTTGGCCAAAATAACACCTTGAATGCTTAAATCTTGCAAGGAAAGAAATGAAGCCGTAAGTATTTAATTGTACCGGCAGAGTTTAAGTGTCGAACTCAGAATGGACACCACTGCTTTAAACAAAAGATGTGTGATTTCATATGGGAATCCTATGACAGTCATGTCAGGCAGCAGTCAAACGGGCTCTAACTATGTGCCTGTAGCCCACGGCATATATGAGAAAAGTGTCTGTTTGAGTGCAGTCAAGGTTGGTTGATAGTCCATTTAAATATCTGCAGCATGGCCATATTGGGAATGTCAATATAATGGTCTAAACATGCACTCATGGTGTTTAACAACTCCACCTGCTTGTTTCCTTTGATGTGTTTGATATGCTATTAAAATGACACAGTGTGGCATCTGAATCCAGAAAGTGCCGCAGGCCCCGACGCAATGACACATGACTGTCTACAGAGCGCCTGTGTTTACTGGTGTGTTACTTGATGAAAATTATGTGTCAAGAGCAAGAAGGAACCGAAAAACACATGTACGCACGCGTAGAAGAGCTGTAATGATCCAAACACTGTCGGCGTTTCTCAAGAATATCGGGAATGCATTTATCACATGTACGCATGAAGGTAACACAAGCTTTTTTGTTTTGCTTTGTTTTGTTTTAAACATTTTTATAATGCATGTCCTATAAAGTCTAACAGAAAACAATATGTTGTTGCTCATTTACATTTTTTATTATAATTTTTAAGTGGGTGCATACTGATTTTCTATCTTGACAAATGCTGTGGGTGCTTTTATTAAGACTAAATAAATACATAAATAAATAGAGTCACTCAGACCACATTTAGTAATGTAACTGAGCAGCTATTTCTAGTCATGCAAATTTATCTCCATCTTCGTGAATAGAAGGCAGAAATAATGGTGTCATCAATTGTGCTTCTTCAGCTCAGATACACAAAGAAGCTCATGTGAATGTGTGTTCTATAGTAAACACGTGATTGGCTCTTTTTAAATGTAAAGCAGGAGTTTCATTCCTTCAGGCACGTTAATGAATGTATTGATTTCTCCCATTGGGGACAGTCTCTGCATCCACTGACCTATTGGTGTGGGGTTTTACATAAAAAGAAAATACATTTAGCTTTTTAATGCTGTATATAAAATAGTAATTATTGTCTTACTGTGTACTACAGGTCAAAAGTAATTGTTTGTTTGTTTGTTTTTTGAAGTTTTTGAAAGAAGTCTCTTCTGCCCATCAAGGCTGTGTTTATATGATTAAAAGTACAGCACAAACAGTAATATTTTTATTAAAATAGATGTCTTCTCTGTGAATATATTGTTGATGTAATTTATTGCTGTGATCGAAGATGAATGTTCAGCATCATTACTTCAGTCTTTATTATTCAGTCTTCAGAAATTATTCTAATGTGATTTGATGCTCAATAATTATTGATGCTCATTACTAATAATTGTTTGCATTATATATGTTAAAAATAGTTACTTATACTTTTTTACACTGCATTACACTTTTATTTAAGGATTTTTGATGAATATACAGTTCAAAAGAACAACTTTTTTTAACAAAAAAAAAACTCTGGCACTTAAGATCAATTTAATGGATCCTTAATTAACAAAAAAAAAAAACAATACATGCATTTTTTGCAATAACATTTACAATTTATTCATATATTTAAAATAAAATACTTTGCTATATAAATACATACTTGTTGAGCAAACATAACTCCTGTCAAAATATTAAAAACTATATAATTTGATATATAAATACGTACTTGTTGAGCAAATTAGACTATTTTCAAAATTAAATTAAATTAAATTAAATTAAATTATAATTAGTCCATACTTCAGTAGTATATATATTTTGCAGAAAAAAAAAAAAAAGTGTCATCTTCCATGCCTACTAGTATTTCAAAATATAGAAGTTTCAAGAGTTTCACAGCTCATGACAGGAGCCTCTGGCTCTTCAGCTACATGACTACTCTGGGACACTAAATGTTTGCACAAAAAAATCCCAGAGGCTTCCTAACTTTCTATCCTATTATGACTGGAATTATCCAGACAAGCTGATAGTTTATATCTGACAAAACGGCAACGATCATATTCAGTCACGCCTCTAAATGATGGGTTAGGTGATGATTTAATAACTTATTGGCAATAAATTAAGACTTTATTAACACATTCAAGCAATTATCACCTCCCTAATTGATAAGCTTGACATTTCAGAAGATTCATCTGTTCATGCACCATTTGGTGCTTGAGCGTTTTCTCCTCGGGCCGGTCCAGAGGAATATTGCGGCGACCTTGAGGTTCACAGACTCAATTTGAGTGTCCTCTGCTCTATATAAATATATCGCAGTGTCTGGTTTTATTTGGACCTTTTATTACCTGTTAATAATATATAAGCTAGCGTGCTCATAAGGTGGATATTGAGCAATCACCTTGGGGAGTAACCTATTTCTGCTTTATGTTTTTTGTTCAGAAATATTTGATCAGCGAGGTGAAAAATGTCTGTTGGCGTGTGAGCTGCACTAAATGCGATCTTCCCAGGACAACCCTTTAAGGTCGACGAAATTCAGAGAACCTTTCTACAACCATTCTGTGATGCTGTATAATAGTCATCATCAGATGAATGTTCTTAACTGAAGACTGAAGACTGAAAATGTTAAATCAGGGTTAAGTGTAGTATGAAAGCTATACAGACTCATCTTTTTTTTTTCCTTTACTCGCAGTGTTCTGCCTCAGGGAACCAAAAACGGAATATTAATTTAAAATAAAATACAAATTTAAAAAGTAAACTTATTTTATTTCAGCTTGTTGCCAAAGCAATATTTCTCATTTTCATTTAGTTTAACATAATATAAATAAATAAATAAATAAATAAATAAATAAATAAATGTAACTTATTTTATTTGAGTTGCCAAAGTAACATTTCCCATTTTAATTTAGTTAAATAAATAAATAAATAAATAAATAAAACTTTATAAATGTAAAAAGAAAATACTTCAAAATGTCATGTTTAATCCAGAGCTATTTCATGTTTCTTTTTCTTTTTTTTTTTTCTTTCTTTTTTTTTAATTTAATTAATATTTAATTTATTAGCAGTTTCTCAGTAAAAAGTCCTCACTTGATGCCTGAGACTGTGTTCCTTCAGAATTGCAATTTACTCCTTGCGGATCAGGCAGGTACTGTAGAAGTGCCAATAAACAGAGCAGAAACATTACAATCTGCCTTTAATGTAAAAGTCAGAACATATTTAAATATATAAGGACTAAAAATTCATAGCAATCAAGGCACATATACTGTATAATATTTGTAAATAAAACAGTTGTAGTCAGATGGGAAAATAAAGTAACGGCAGTAGTAAAAATAACCATAGTTTTAGGCATAATTTTAGTTGAAATTCTAGAATAATAAAAATAATTATAGAATAATAAATTCTAAAATAAAATAAAATAAAATAAAGGCACTAACATTAGAAGATCATTTGTGTTCAATGGATCTACCACTGTACAATGTTTGATTTACAATTTTTTGGTCTTTATCTTAAACAGGCACAAAATTGGATACACATATTGTCATGTTTGCAATGCAGTGAGGCTCTGATATCAGAGAAATAGATGGAAGGTATATAAGATTCATTCATAAACCTGTGCAGCCTTTCTGTGAATCCATCTTTTGGGAGCGGGAATGGAGCAGAGCTTTCGCCCGTGGCGTGCGATTTGAGTTCAGGCAGTGGGGTGAAATTGACTGTTACAATAAACCGCAAGAAGCGCCTCTTCTCCCAGAGAAAGCATTGTGGGGCGCTGAATTATTCATGCTTGCTTTATTGCAGATTGGCTCAAAGAGAGAAGTTAGCATGCAAGTCTTATGCAGAGTTTTCAGTACAAGACAGCTCACAGAAATCGACAACACACTCAGCATATAACCAGCTGATTAATTACATTTAAAGCTTACACTTTCTTGCTCAACTGGCCAAGGACAGCCCAGATTCAGCCCAGATTTGTCTTGCTTAAATATGCAGCTGTTTGTTACCCAATTGCAATAACTTGATTTCATTTGTTTTAGTAGGCCTATGCTCATTAGATTACCATTCCATACAGTTTTTATTTATTTATTTATTTATTTATTATCTGCAGAGATGCCTTAATATTGATTAAAAGTTGCAGTATAATGTAGAAAGTTGTTTTTTTTTTTTTAGTAAATGCTGTTCTTTTGAACTTTCTGTTCATTAAAGAATCCGCAAAAAATGTTTGGCAGCACAACTGTTTTCAATGCTGGTAATAATTACAAATGTTTCTTGAGCAGCAAATCAGCATTTTAGAATGACTTCTGAATGTTCATGTGACAATGAAGACTGGAATAATGATGCTGACAATGAAGTTTTGATCACATGAATAAATTACATTATATATTAACATAGAAAACAGTTCTTTAAAATTGTAATACTATTTCACAATGTTACTGTTTTTACTGTAATTATTAAACACATGAATGCAGCCTTGGTGAGCAGAAAAATCTACTTTCAAAAATACTAAAAAGTCTTACTGACCCCAAATGTTTGAATGATCTATTTTGAAAGTGTATTAGTTAAATAAATATTATTCTACAGATATAACTTGAATCTTTTTAGTTAACCAGATAATTGGTGCATTATTTGTCAACATGGACTCAACTTCCTCACATTTTCTGATTCGCTGACAGAATGCAAATAATAAAGTGATGTTCCCTCAGCAAAAACGAGTGAAAAGGCAAGTATAATGCCTATAAAGACAGCCGCCGTATAACGAGTGCTGAATATACGCCTAGAGAAGAGCCGAGAGCAGCTCCTCTATTGAATGAGCAAGCAGACGTCTTCTGTTTAATTCAAGCAAAATCAATGCAGATGACTTCAAACGTCACTTAGCCCAATTAGCGCAGCCGTGGAAGTGTGCGGCGGTGAGAGCGTTGTGGGAATCGATCAGAGAATGGGATTACAACACCTGACTCGATGTTCACTGTCGCCACGTCTACTTATTAGTCATGATGTGTGGCGTGGTGAAACTGTCATATTTGACAATGCATCGTAAAATTAGCTCCAGACCAGACTTGCTGACAGACCTGACAAGCGAACTTGCCGGCTAATACTGTCAGATCATTGTGTTGGCGTTCTGTGAGCAGACTCATTTACCACAAGGGTTGTGAAAGGACATTTCCACCAAAAATGATAGATAGCAAATAATAAAATTATTTCCTTTTTGATTTTACTATGAGTGGTTATTGAAATACCATGTCCGTCTACTGAGAAGGCTTAAGTTGCACGCTCAGTTGCTAATTCAAAACTGCATATTAATAAACTACCCTTACCAGGGCTTGACATTAACTTTTTTGCTCACTAGACACTGTGGCTGGTGGTTTTCCAAAAGTACTAGCCACTCTGCATTTTCACTGGCCACAATTGTTTTGTTGGGAAATTATGTTTTATATGACTACATTTTATACTGTATACAAAAATTTATTTAAATTGATTTCCAGGTCCTTTTTTGTTTGTTTGTTTTTGCCTATTTAAAGGGCATTTTTCCCTAACCGTATTAAGTGCATGCACCATCTTTCATTTCAAATTCTTATATTTTATTAATCATTTCACTTAATTGCAAAATTGCAATAATTATAAATAACGTTATGAGCTTGGTGTTTAAAACTTTTTTTTTTTATATGTATATATAATATGAAATGTTGGGGAAAAAAATGCAAATATAAGCTACTTTTAAATATGAAAGTAAACCGCCAATAGGTGGCAGCAAGTGACTGTCATTACAAATGAGTCATTGAGTCATTCCTTCAAATGATTCGTTCAGACTGCTGATTCATTCAAGAATGAAGCAAGTGCCTGTCTTTATGAATGGAGCACTGAATCATTGACTGAAATGATTAATTCAGAAATGCTGAATCATTCAGTAACAAAACACAGCTGTATGTTGCTTAGATGCATGACTGTTCTGCTGTGATCTTTGTTTTGGACTTTTTCATACCAAATAAATCAAGCAAAACAGTCAACATTGACAATATTGTACTAATATGTACATTATCTACTCACTTGAACTCTGCACTTTCTTGGTCGTGTTATGTTGCTTAACTGGGCTATATGTTACAAATATAAAAACTACATTTTTACCACAGTATGTCTCTTCTGTGTGCAGTTGTGTTTATTTGCATTGATTTCTCCACAAGATTGTCTCACACACAGACAGGCTGCACAATCCTTAGCTGGTGTGATCTTGTTACTCTCAATACATTATCCATTATCAATTGCCATTTACACCAAATGTAATAAAATCAGAATCATTCTAGCTGAAATTTCGGTGCTTCCCTAATTAGATGTTTTAATCCGATTAGTTGTCTGGTAGGGCAATAAAATTCTCTTTCACTTACCCCTTCAAAAAATCCACTTGTCCTAAACGAGCACTAGTGTCGAGCTCTATTATAAAATTCAACCTGCCAAAGTGGCTAGTGGGAGTGAGCGTGTTACCCACCACTGCTGAAATCCACCCACCTTTGGCGGGTGTTAATGTAAAGCCCTGACCCTTACTATTTTTAGTATATTTTTCTTTGGCATGAATAGCAAGAGTAGTATACTTATATGCAGCTCTGAAACCACCAAGTAACTTGCTTTATTCCTGAATGAATCGGACATTGTGAACAAATGGGTTGAGTGAATGATACAGTGACTCACTCATTAAAGGGTTACTCCACCCCAAAATAAAAATTGTCATTATTTACTTACCCCCATGTCGTTCCAAACCCGTAGAAGCTTTGTTCGTCTTTGTAACACGACTTAAAGGAGAAGTCCACTTTCAGAACAACAATTCACAAATAATTTACTCACCCCCTTGTCATCCAAGATGTTCATGTCTTTCTGTCGTCAGTCATGAAGAAATTATGTTTTTTGAGGAAAGCATTTCATGATTTTTCTCCATATAATGGACTTCATCGATGCCCGATTTTGAACTTCCAAAAGGTAGTTTAAATGCAGCTTCAAGGGGCTCTAAATGATCCCAGCGGAGGAAGAAGAGTCTTATGTAGCGAAACGATCTGTCATTTTTTCGGAAAATAACAATTTGTTTTTACTTTTTAAGCACAAAAGCTCATGTAGCACAGGCTCTGGGATGCGTGTTCACATACTATTTAATCACGTCGGAAGGTCACATGGACGTAGGCGGAACTACAGACCCAGTGTTAACAAAGCGAATGTGCAAAGACTAAGAAAGTGCAAGTAAGTCAAACGCTGCTTACAAACAAAAAGGTACAACGATGTCGGATGATTCTGAAGTTGTAGGAGAAAATAAGATGGAGATTTTCGACATACTCTACCTTTTTGAGCCGGAGTACACAGACGATGAACTTGTGGTGATTCGAAGATGTGATTCATAGTAGTGATGGGAAGTTTGGATCATTTTACCAACTCGGATCTTTGAGTCTCATTCAGCAAAATTAACAAATCTTTTTTTCAAATCATTTTGTTAATTTTAGCAAAATGAGCATCATGTGACAGCCCCATAAGATGAACGAATGACTCGAAAAACCCGAAGACTCGAAACAGGTGAACTAATTCCAGTACAGAACCTAATAGGATGTTGCGCATGCATGACTGAACGAATGACTCCCCGAGACGACTCGTTCATCCCGAGTCACATTAAAGATTCGTTCAAAATGAACGAATCATTCAAGAACACGCATCCCAGAGCCTGTGCTACAGCGTTTATGCTTAAAAAGTATACAAATTTGTATTTAAAAAAAAAAAAATCAACGATCGTTTCACTAGATAAGAACCTTCTTCCTTGGCTGGGATCATTTAGAGTCCTTTGAAGCTGCATTTAAACTGCATTTTTGGAAGTTCAAATCCATGGCACCAATGAAGTCCATTATATGCAGAAAAATCCTGAAATGTTTTCCTCAAAAACCATAATTTCTTTATGACTGAAGACAGAAAGACATGAACATCTTGGATGACAAGGGTCTGAGTAAATTATTTGTAAATTGTTGTTTTGGAAGTGAAGTTCTCCTTCAAGATATTTTGAAGGAGTTCTCCCCATAGACAACAATGTAATTAACACCATTAATGTCCAGAAACGTAGAAAGAAGAGCGGTAAAAGAATCCATGTGACATCAGGGGTTCAACCAAAATTTTATGAAGCTACGAGAATACGTTTTGTATGCCAAAAAAAAAAAAAAAAAGTTGAATAAAGTTGTTATTTTTGTTTTCTTTGAATACAAAAAGTATTCTCGTAGCTTTGTAAAATTACGGTTGAACCCCTGATGTCACATGGATTCTTTTACTGATCACCTTGCTACGTTTCTGGACGTTGATGGTTGTTATTACATTGCTGTCTATGGGAGGGTCAGAGAGTTGTCAGAATGCATCAAAAATATCTTAATTTGTGTTCCGAAGCCGAACTGGGGGTTAGTGATTAATGACAAAATTTTCATTTTAGGGTGGAGTAACCCTTTAAGACAGTGACTTGTCACCATCTATTGGTTTAGTTTCATATTTAAAGTATAATTTCCTAGTTCTATATTTTTTTTTTTGTTCTTCTTTTTATATTTAATACATTAACCTTGTAACATTATTTATGCAGTTGTAACTGCAGTGCAAATGCATTCATGGCATCTCTGAGCTGCATTAAACAGTCTGTGTAAATGCATCTAAATTCTACTTCAGATGCAGCTTCTGTGCCACTTCTACAGTGCAAAGATGGAATTTTTAATTGTTACCAAACCTATAGTGTCTTATTATTCTAATTGCATTTATTGATGTATGAATGGATTTTATTTTATTTTTTTTATCCTGGCTTTACAAATCCTGCAAAGTGTTCTTCATTTAGGTGTTATAGAAATGCCATGCTACCTGAGTTCTCAAAGTCGTTGTAAGACGCTTCCCAAGTCTCTGCCATGCCGATGAGCGTGTTCTCCATAATCTGGAGGTCAGTAGTAGGACAGTTGCATTGTGGGAACTCGTCGGCACACTGACAGATGCACTGACTGTTCTGGCAGACGTATTCTCCCTCTCCGTTACACATGATGTAGCTCAGTGCCGACTGGACAAACTTCTCCTGCAGGTACTCGGGGAAAATGACCTGCAAACCTGAAAACGGGAAAGCGAATCAATGTTAAAGTCATTACAGAGATCCAAAGACATCATTGATTTCACATCAGCGAGCAACAGGTAGAAAGTGCTGCAGATAGCCAACAACAGAACTTTCTTGATTTCACATTAAGCGGTGCATCAGGCCGCTCTGGATACGAGCATCGGATACGGACCTGCGTATGGACCCTATGCAGAGCATTTACAGTTCAGCTGCAGTAATGAGCTCAGAATACACAGCCGACAGTGACAGTGAATCATGCTGTCGGAGAGCAGCGAGTTTGTTGTGAAAGTTTTGCCAGAGGTCCACTTGACTTTGAACTGTCCCCTCGGAGTGGGAGGACTTTACATAATGGAATAAAACGGAGGAGTGATTGATGTATTCTGTCGTGATCGGCTTCGGCTTATTTACCAGGGCTGTCATAATATCCTCCGCTCTGTGTGTGTGTGTGTGTGTGTGTGTGTGCGCGTGCGTGTGTGTTTGAGCGGTGGTCTGAATGCACGCTTGTGTTAAATGCAATAGCAACACTACACCACGTAATAAACTTATGTGAATGATTCCTTGAATCAAGTACCAAAAACATCACAGAGACCTTACAGCGTAGACCTACAAGCAACCACACAAAACACCTAGGGCCTTGTGAAATTAATTTTCTCTTTTCCCCCAGATTTTGTCTACATTCTCAATTCTATGTTTTCTATTATTATTATTATTATTATTATTATTATTATATTTATTTGTAAAAAAAAAAAAAAAAAAAAAAATCCAGAAACTCTATGTTGCCTGTCTTATTTATTTATTTATTGTAGAGAGCTTTTTATTAGCAATTAATTAATTGATTGATTGATTGGTTGATTTATTTATTTAATGTATTTATTTCCAAACTGCTGCACAAAATAGGTTTGCTCTTTACATTACGAATGGATGAAAAATTATGATTGTGATAATAACCTTACAATTTTTTTTTTAAAATAATAATAATAATAAGAAGAAGAAGAAGAAGAAGAAGAGGAAGAAGAAGAAGAGGAAGAAGAATAATAATCATTCATTCATTCATTCATTGAAAAGTATAATCTATACAATAGTAATATATGTCAGTTATTATGGTGGGTTGTAGGGAACACCATGCTATAAACCACACAGAAAACCTTGGCAACATCAGCCTGCTAAACTCCTAAAACATTCTGAAAAAATAAAAATAAAATAAAATAAAATAAAATAAAATAAAATAAAATAAAATAAAATAAAATAAAATAATATAAATAAAATGGAATATTATGGTTTTTATAACCTTATTAGTTTAATGCATAATTTTCTGCATAATGCATCATTTTAATTCAAATTCTTACATGTAATCAATCATTTCAGTTAATAAAACACTATAAGTCTGTTAAGAATCAAATAAAAATCAATATCAACAACATCCATCTTTGCACTGCACAAATGACAAGCAACCATTTAGATGTATTTACACAGACACAGAGGTGGCTTGAATGCATTTACAATTGCATAAATGATGCTATGAGATTTAATCATGACATGAAATGAGAATTTAAGCATCTGATACATTCAAACAATGAATCATTCATTAAAGTGATTCATGCAAAACATCAATTTATTAAGTTATGAAGCACAGCTATGTGATGCTCAGAGACGCAAAATGTGTAGTAGAAAAAAAAAAAAACACATTCAGAAGTATTTTTCCCTCATATATTAATATTTGCTTTCTAACTGCATCATTAAAACTACATCATGCAGTGAAAATGTGGACTGAGATGTGTTTCTGTTTGAATTCACACACTTTATGTGCTTCATCAAATGTAAAAAAAAAAAAAAACAGTTTATTGTTTGGTTTTGTCTTTAAAAGACAGGGAAATGCACTAGACATTCCTGAAGGAAAAAAAAAAAAAAAAAATCCATATTTCTCATGCAACATATCTACAGCACATCAAGAGGCACAATACATCCCTCATGATTCAAAAATAAATCAAAAAGCCCTATAGAAAGAGCTATTGAGTTACATGGGGGCTTATGTGCCAGAGACTGTATCATTCTCTTAAATAAATAATAAATCATACCTCAAGCATCGACATAAAACATGGTAATGGAAGCTAGCCCTGATATAATACAGCATATCCATTTCGAATGGAAGGAAATGTGCAGCGTGTATGCAGATAATTGCTCCATAGTAATTACATATTCGCTATGTGAAGCATTGTAGGATTCTGTTAGCGATTGCCTTCATTCACCTTTACCTTTATACACACACACACACACACACAGCAACCAACCAACCAACCAAGAATGAATGAATGAATGAATGAATCAATGAATGAAAAGCATTAATGTGCACAGCTTATCAGCTGCAGAAGAAAAACAATTAGATGTTACATAAACAACAGGTCTCACGCTGACTGATCTTGAATATACACAAGCACATTTTAAAGTCCATTTCTAAATGGCATGAAACTGCATCTGCTGATATTACAGCAGGCAGAAACCTTTACAGTACACTTACTGCTGTTTATTAATGGCCATACTGATGGCTTTAAACAAACCTCTAACCCTTCTGTATGTATTAAACAACACAGTGCTCTGTTTATGCTACAGACAAATTGTCCTGTTCAAGAGATGTGGGCTGTAACCTGTGATCACTCTTGTGAAAAAGAAGTGCACTTGATTATACTGAATGTATCCTTTTAGTGCACTTTAAATGTTACAAGTATATTTTTGAAAACCTGTACTTGAATATATATATTTTTTAATTAAAATACCTTAAGTGCACTTCAAGAAAGGCACTTTTATAGATGTTTCTTAACTTTTTGAAAAAGTGAATTTTGCAACAATATCAGTTTCATTTTAAAGTATAATTTTAAATGTTGCAATCATATTTTGTTGTCGTTGTTGTTGTTCACTGTAAAAAAAACAAACAAAAAAAAAAAAACAACTTAAAATAATTTATTACCGGCTGCCTTAAAATTGAAGTCAACTCAAAAACATTTAGTCAACTTGAAATGTTAAGTTGTACTAAGTGAGAATTTAGATCAGGGGTCACCACCGGCCCTCCCTGCAGAGTTTAGCTCCAACCCTAATCAAACACACCTGAACCAGCTAATCAAGGTCTTACTAGATATACTTGAAACTTTCATGCAGGTGTGTTGAGGAAAGTTGGAGATAAACTCTGCAGAACACCGGCCCTCCAGGAACAAGTTTGGTGACCCTTGATTTAGATATTTAAGGCAGCTGGGTAACAAACCCAGCTTTTAAGTTTAGCAAACCACTTTTTTTTGTTTAGTCAACTCGAATATCTAAGTTGTCACTTAGTACAACTTAACATTTCAAGTTGAGTAAAATTATTTGAGCTGACTGAACTTAAAATTTTAAAGCAGCAGTGTAACAAATTGTTTTTTTTTTTTGTTTTGTTTTGTTTTGTTTTGTTTTTAACAATGTTTTCATTTTAGTGTTCACTAACATACCAAAGCACATAAAATGTGTATCTAAAATGTTCTAAACTGCAAGTTCATTATAAACGTGTAATTGCAAATATATTTAAATACACTGCATACAAGTTTTAATAAAAATGACATTGAAGCATATTTTAGTTTCACAGTTTAGCAGTAGACTGTAAAAAAACAATTTGTTGAGTCAACTTACCTGGCTGCCGTAAAAAAATTTAAGTTCAGCCAGCTCAAAAAAAGTTTAGTCAACTTGAAATGTTAAGTTGTTCTAAGTGACAACTTAGATATTTGAGTTCATTCAACTTAAAATTTTAGGGCAGCTGGGTAATAAGCCCAGCTTTTAAGTTTAACAAACCAATTTTTTTGTTAAGTCAACTCAAATATCTAAGTTGTCACTTAGTACAACTTAACATTTCAAGTTCACTGAACTTAAAATTTTAAGGCAGCAGGCTAACAAATTATTTTAGTAAGTGGGTCACTTAAAGCACTAAATGCAGTGACTATAAAATTAAACTAAAATACATTTTCATTTAATTGCAATTAAAATGCACTTAAGTGTCAGAAAGCATTACATTCAGTTCAAAAGTAAACTATTTTAACTTATATTTGTAAGAAGTTTGGGTCACACTTTATTTTAAGGTCCAGTTCTCGCTATTAACAAACCATTAACTACAGATTTTGCCTTAATAAACTCCTAATTTGCTGCTTATTAATAGTTAATAAGGTAGTTGTTAAGTTCAGGTATTGGGCAGGATTAGGTATGTAGAATATGGTCATGCAAATTAGGCATGTTAATATTTATAGGCATGCTAATAAGTAACTTATTAATAGTGAGAATTGTTCCCTATACTAAAGCATTATCAAAGTTTGGTTTTTAAAAGTGTTTTTCTTATTCACAAAGGCAGTGCTTATGCTGTTTTAATTTGGTGAATAGGTGAAAAAAGACAGATTTTTGGCTCTGAGGGACCATCCAGCAATGACCAACAACATGCTGCAAAACACTCAGCAATGCTACGACATTACTAAGCCTATAGCAGCATTCTATCATCATGGCAGGTCTGCATGGGCCAATGCAGAAAATGTAAAAAATCTTTATGTATCTATTTGTCATTTACCCGGAAGTGGGCGGGCTTGGATTGGCCGGTCAGATTCCCAGCATCAGCACCGAAGTCGCAGCATTGCTGAACAGTCAATGTGACAGACATGAGCTGCCATCAGAGTCCAGGACTGATCATCACAGCGGCTCGGCTGTCTCTCTCTCCATCAGACTGACTGTGGAGCCCTGAGCCAATATTCATTTAGCTTGATGTATTCCTGCTCCTGCAACTTTAATGTGATTTGTGGGAGAATCCAGATGGTGGGTTCATGGATGGGTGCAACTCGACGACACTGGCGGTGCCAACAGCCCTGGGTTCACAATAACAGTCCCAGTGCAACACACACACACACAGACACACACACACAATCCACTTCTCCATTACTAAAACACTGCAGTGTCGAGCGAGGGATTCCAGCGCTTTTCTTTCAGCCTTTCTCTCTCTGCCTATTGTCATTTTATCAAACAGCTCTGTCTGAAGTTTGTTTCATTCATGTTTAAATTGGCTGTTTCTTTCAATGAGCCAGTATGAATATTTCTGTATAGGTAAATCGAGGAAAAAATCTAGTCACTTTTCACTCTAAAATCCAGAGAATAAAATGTGAAATTATATTTTCCTTAAAAAAGTTATTTTATTATATTACATTACATTACATTATATTATATTATTATAATGATGTCACAATGCAAAACTAAATAATAATCAAAACAAATCACTTAAATATTTGAACTTCAAACATTTTATTTATTTTTTTTATTCAAAGTATGTCATGGACATATTTTTAGTAAGCCTTATGTGTTGTTAGTAAGTTCCACTAGATTATGAGATTCAGCTCTATCACTCTTGTCACTTTACTGAACACACGCTCCCCCACATCCCCCATCCCTTTAATTTTCACACGTACTAATGAAAAGAAAAGAAAAATACGTAAATAAATAAATAAATAAATTCTTGTAAAACCTTGTAAACACTGCAGGATGATTGCAAAATCTCACTTCATTCAGCTGAAGTGAAAAACAGTCCTCGCAGGAGACAAATATAGCGTGTGATGAGCAATCAGGTGTAAAAATACTAATGAGGGCCTGTGGATGCTGAGAGAGGCAGGTTTCATCAGACCGTCACACACATTCTCAGACTGTGTCCACAACCAAAGTCATCAAACATGAATGATGGCAGACAGCGAAGGAGTTTAATGGACTAAAACTAAAGATAAAACAGGGCAGAATTTATCAGTTCAATCTTTCATTTCAATCCGTCAAAGAGCAGTGTTTCCCAGCCGTTCTCCCCGTGGCTAAGCACGTAAAATGCAGGTCTAGTTTATTTAATTGCATCCCATACATCATTCAACAGTATGAAGATTTTGGGTTGATGTTATTAAAGTCTGTCTGCCTTGGATTTCATCATAAACTCCTCATCCATTCAGACTAATCTGTGTTGCATTTGTACATTCTGTACCATCGCATTTCTATTCGCAGGTAATAGCAGCATGTTGCTTTAATATGATCCCTTTTCGGTTCGGTTCGGGTCTGGTCTCAGCTTCAGTTCTGCCGAGAGGACGGATACCTTCTAAATACCAACCAATAAATGCATTTCCTCTTAAGGTCTAAACTATTGATCAACTCTTGCATGTGCCCTTTATTCAGGTGAGCAGCATGTTATCTAAATGTTAAACTTCGTCCATGGGACTTGGCCTTGACTGCTCTGCTATTTTTACGGCGGGTAAATCGGGCCTGATTCCAGAGTTCACAGGCTCCTGGCAATGGAGCGGGTTGCGATGCCACGGTCCGCCTCATAAGCAAGGGTTTCATCAAAGATTAATTGAGCATTGTATGCCCCCAAATTCACAAAATAATCATTACCTAATGCACTGATGGAGTGAGAGGCATTACTTGAATAAGGTGTTAAATTATGGCTCAGTTCCTGTTAAAACTCACATTAAAAAAATGAAGACCTTACGAACCGCCCTTCCCTCGCCTGTGTAATCACACTGAGTGGATGCTACGGCCGGCTCATTTAAAGGGTCATAGCTTTATAACAGTGCACTGCACTTTGTAAAGAAAAGCAGCCCGCTCTTTTAATGCCGTAAAATAAAACACGTACATATGACTTTGGCTCCAGTGACAGTAGCTTTAGTCTGGAAATCAGTAATGCAGAACAGATCGCTAGCGATGTATCCTTGTCCTACCCTGAAATCACACAATAAAATAAATGGCTTTTAAACCAGTGCCATCAACCTCAGATAGACGGTCTATTGGAACTGTTTTATTAATTTTGTGCCACCGGTTCCTTAAGTATTCATTACTCAGTAACTTCTTGGTGCTGCTGAAATGCCAATGAGAGCCACTTTAGAATCACATAGTAAAAGTTTGATAGGAAACATAAACCAGCTTCTCAGCACATTATATTACAACCTAGGCTCACTAGAAAATCAACATAACTCCAAAAAATTACCTATGCATGCATAGGTAAAACACCAACAACCTTTATTCACACCAATTATGATTACAGGGACAGATTATTGATTAATAAAGACTTAATTTCACATGGTTCCTTTCACAACACTATGTTATAACCCCAAAACACATAACAGATTCCATATGTATGGATTGTCTGGCTAAGTAAACTTGCTCAGTAGCACACCCGGTACAACATTACACTTGTCATGTGAATCGCTCAAGTATGAGTCCCACAAAACACAAGTCACAATAAAAGAGCTCAATTTGAAGAAGCGAGCTAAAATGGCATAGTTACTCTAGCAGATGTTTTTTTTTTTTCCCACTTTTGCTTTTGTTAACACTATTGGTTAAGTTTACGGTTGAGTTTAGTATAGGTGGTATGTTATTTCATTACTTTTTTAATTTTTATTATTTATTTATTTATTTATTCATTTACTTATTTTTTATTTAACTTCTAAACTGCCATGATTTGTACAACAACCAACATAATAACACTGATTCACATTCATCTGTTTAGTATAAAACGCAATGCTTTTTGTGTTAAAAGTCATGAAATGTGCAGAATCCAATGTAATATTATTTTGTACATTTTTTCGGAGGTCATATTCTTTCACCTGTAAATAATTATATGAATAATTGAAATTGCATTCAACAAACACACACACACACACACACACACACATATATATATATATATATATATATATATATATATATTGCAGCCGCAATATATATACCTACAACACATGCGCACGCATGCGTATATATACATATATGGATAACGCACACACATACATACAAACATACATACGTATACATATTCAAATCAACGGGTTATCGGTCTATCTACAACACATCTATAAGATTCAGTGTCTATAAAGGTATTGCCCTCACTGACTACTTCGTCCTGATCAGATTCAAAATGGCTGAAACATGAGTGATCGGAGTTTGAGTCTATCAACACCTCCAGTGTCTGTTTAGATGTATACCTCTTCATTATTATATGTGGTATGATCTACATTTTCTCTGATCCTTCCATTGATGTCAATCGTCTTGTATTCGCACCTGGAAGACCCAGAAGTCCCGTAACTCATTCGGAGAAAGCGCCAGGGCTTTCTTTACCATAATACAACTAGATTGCCGTAAAAACTTGTCAATGGTGGGGAAGCGTTGTCTCTTAACCCTTTCACTGGTGAGTTTAAAATAGTCTAGCTGACCCACAGAGTGAGTTATTTTAGAACGTTTGCCCTTATTGTTTCCATGGCGACGCGTTATGCTTGTCACATGACACACCGCAGCCACAATAACACAGTATGACAGATGGATCGCTTTTATTTCGTTTTTTCTTTTTATTCAAAATATTCACGCACTTTCTTACCATGTCATGAACTATCTGATATTCCGATTCATAAAGACGCGTAAATGAGTGTGTTTTGTCGTTTAAAAACCGCTATAAATGATCGTGATTGTGATCTATAACGTGCGATGGGTGCCGCCATGCTTGTTCGCGCTGCCGTTCAGAGAGTCCTGTCAGCCGGATTTACAGCACGTACATTTGTCAGTTTCTTCCGAAATACATGCAAGTGAGTGGCTGGTGAACTGGGAGAAGAATAGAGTGAACTGTTTCGTTACTTACTCTATGTGTGTGAGACATGAATAAAACACATCTGCAAATTATATTTGAACGGATTGTTATTTGCTGCTTCCATGGACATGTGTGTATTTTACAAACTCTAAATGTATTGTTTTACCAGTACGTATGTGTATTTAAATCTCTGAAACCTAAAATAAGCGTTATGTGGTCATAAACACTGCATAGTTGTGATTATATCACAAGTGCAGAGCTCGTCTCTCTCTGGCTCAGCGCCAGTCAACGCCCGAAAGCGCAGTTTGAATTTGGCAGTTGCATGACGTCACCAAACGTTCTAAATCCCATATGTGGGACTGTACTCCCTGAGGCACAGAAATGGACCTTTTTCACAAGCCTGTGATGACCCGTTTCAACGGTCATCATCATGAATCCTTTAAAGTTTTTTATATTTTGATTTTTAAAAATATGCATGTATATTTATAAAACTATACTTTGTGTTATATCACCCTTTCATCAAGTTACACTAAATAAATAAATAAATAAATAGTTAACGCTATACGAGGGTGTTTCTAATGCTGCGTCTATGGAAGGGACGTTAAATTTGACATTGTTCTCTCTTGCCGATATCAGTCTAGCTATTTTTTTTCCCTAGTAATATGCATGCTAATAAACAACTAGTTAATCGTGAGAGTTGGTCCCTAAACTACAGTGTTAATTTTTCAAATGAGCATATGCCACTGAAACGTCACAATCGGAAATGAGTTAAAGACAGGCTGACTCCAGTCGCTTCAAGCTGCTAACAGCATGTGTGGTAAAATACTACTTATTTAGCATAAACTAAATAGCAGCAAAAATGACATTAGAATATTACACGAGGTGTTAAAAATGACTAATAGGCACAAGTGTCAATGCAGCATCATTCTACAGAGCCTGCCAGGCAGTCAAGAAAAGAGTAGGCAACAACTATAAAGATAGCAAATGACATACAAAGATTGCCTGGCTAATGAGGAACACTGCTGTCTAAAGGGTGAAGCAGAAATTGCATGGTGCACCAAATTGCTGGCTGACGCATGAGAGTGAGATGTCTGCACTGCTGAAACACTGAGGACCGACATGCACTAGAATTACATGCTGATCTCTGGTCAGTCCTAACCACAGGTTACTCACTTATCTGTTCGCAACAGGAGGCAGATTTCAGGATAAAAGCATCAAGTTGTATGTACATATGTATTGTTCAGTAAGAATAATAGCTTTGCTGCAAAAACGTACTAAAATTGGACTGAGCTGTGAAGTTTTTGAGAGAGATGCCACTCGCATTGAAGTGCATTAGTGCCGCCCATCTTTATTCAGCTTCAAGGTGAATCGCAACAATACAAAATTACAAAAAAAAAGTATTTGAAAGACAAAGTGAACTTAATGCCCTTTAACGACAACCCCATAAAGCACTGTGAATGATAATCAAACTAAAAACAATGTACAAATTCAAAACTACTAATTTAAAGATGCTGATATATAGAAACAATATATTGCAAAAATGCATATTATGAATACAATTATTAAAGTAGTTACATTTTAAGAGAGTAGCGGAAATGATTCAACCTTACAAAGACTTATTTTGGTTTGATTTTCTTTTGATTCTCTGATTGATTGCAATTTCTCTGTGGAATCATGGCTAATGTAGTTTTTCACCAGGAATTTATCGGTAAAAGGCCAGTTGGATTGTTGCACTCATTACAAAAGCACCATGAAGTCACCGAAACTATTCGAGAACTACTTTTCGAAACCTGGTCTTTACGTCAGACCAGAGCAATGTTAGAGTTGCGTTGTAAATAAATGCTGAGTTGAAAGGAGGGTAATATCAAGCTGTCGCAAGCATCAGAAAACTAAAACCGAATCAATATAAAAACAGAACGTCTTGAAATTGCTTTGGAGGATGAGGGCTAAGAAAATATATTTACTGTCAGAGCGGGTCTCAAGGAGGAGGGAAATGGCTGATTTATCTGCCCCACTAGTCCAAATAGAAACTCACTCTTGATTGACCACCTCAGATTGAGAGCTGACCTCGGGGTCAGCCAGGAAGGATTTCATCAGCCCGCTGGATGCCTGGCAACCCAGAGAGCCGAATATAAGGATGGTGGCATCAATCTTTTAAATGATGTACCATTACAGAAGAGCTATGCCCAGCGACTGTGCGTTTATAAGGGGAATGATCTTTAGCGACTGTGCCACATCAGTCTGACGCTCTTGCTGCCGCAGTTAAACGTGATTGGATTGTCCGTCATACTGAGCTGATTGTGTTTCGATCTGTATGGCTTAACAAACCGAACAACAGAGCCTCTGATTATTGTGTAGTGTGAAGCGCCTCTGTTCGTCCATTTGCATTTACGGTTTAAGAGGAAACTGTACATCTCTTGACCTTCTGAAACAAAGCTGTCTATTAAAACAAAACAGCAAAAACAGCTCCTTCCAAAATCCTTGCACGTATGAGGTCAGAGAGAGGAACATTAACATGGCTGCATCAAAAATGCATTAAAAATGGCAATAATGTGAAACATTTTCACAATTAAAAATAACTCTTTACTGTTTGAATATATGTTAAAAAGTAATTTATTCCTGTAGCAAACTGAATTTTCAGCATCATTACTGCAGTCTTCAGTGTCACGATCCTTCATAAATGATTCTATATGATGATTTTCTGCTCAATTAATACTAATAGTTCTCATCTAATTTGAAAATTGTTTTTGCTCCTAGAGTATGTATTATTTAAAATGTATTAGTTGCTACTTTCTGCTACTTTTTTTTTTTTTTTCCTGTAGGTTTATTTGATTAATAAATATATTTACTGTAATTTAAGATCAGTATATATTACATTAACCTTTTGAATGGTATTGATTACAGGCTTAGTCACACTAAATTAACATAGAAAAGTTATTTTAAATTGTGCTAATAACACACTGTAAAATATTTGAGCGTACACACAATTTGACTGTTTTTAATCAAATAAATGCAGTTCTTGGAAGATGCATGATGTGACCCCTATATCTTGAAATATAATTTTACACACCAGAAACTTTTCTCATAATTTATGGCCATGTTATTTCTTTTCCTGAGAAAGACAGAAACATTGATTCGGTCACCTCAAAAGACAAATCATTTTTCATCACGTTTTCTCCTCAATCCCAGACATATTTTCCATCCACAATTCATCACTGACAGCCTTCATTGCGCATATGTCCTAATTGAGTTGTTTCGTGTTTCTTCATTTGTTTGCCAAATGTTTGCCAATCTTCTGAAGAAAGCGAAAGCGGCACAGAAAGAGAGAGAGAGAGCATGAAGATGAGTATGTAATCCATCAAGCGGCAGATGAATTGCCTGTGGGGCTATTTAATTTATTTTCACTCCACTTCTTTGAAAACTGTTGGCTCAGGCTATTCTAACGTATTCATAAATCTTCCAGGATGGGCTTATTGCTCCGGCAAGAACACAACGGATGTGTATGAAAGAGAGAAACAAAACAAGCAGCAACAAAAAGCAACTTTCTTTCCTCTTTCTGATCGTGGATTCATTACAATGCGCTGCCAAACGCTTCTTAAGAGCCTCGTGTCTATCAGAGAGAAAATGCGGTGTGAATTAACCGATAAATGGCTCATTTTCACAACAACTGCTTAGAAATGCTGTCTCCTTGAATTCATGTTATTTATGGGCCCCAAATGGTGTGTCTTTATCCAAATCGATATCCTGAAGTTATTGATGTTACCAGTTGAGAACACCAGGAGAATAATAAGCAAACATAAATTTCAAAATGTAAGACAGAAAATAAACCATATTGAAACATTTGCAATTGATTATATATTTGAGTTTTTGTTGTTTTCATAATTCTGATTATTCTAAGCGAGTGTCATTATTTTTATGCAATTTTCTATTCATTTAAATCAGCATAAATTAAAACCAATATCAGCTGTTAGGGATGTCATGATGAAAATGCAAAAAAACCTTAATGGTTCCAAAAATAGGCTTAAATATCTTTGTGTAAAATTTTGTAGGCTTCATCCACAGAGACTGGAAACAAAGTGCAACTTTTCCAACTCATAATTAGTAATACTGGAATATACAAAAACAACCATCTGTTGTGGGTTATACAACAAATCAGTTGTGAGTTGAGTCTCACAAGTGGCGTACGCGTGACGTGTGTGTCTTTGGCGATCTACAGCTTTGCAAATCGATCCATTTTAGTTCAATTGCGCCTTAGCAGGGAGCTGCATATGTAGGTTGTATGGCTGATTTTACTCATGTTCACAAACACAAATATTTATTTTGCTCATGATTTGTTTATTTTTCCTGAAAACAATCATGCTGTGCTGTGAAATGTGTTTAACTGCTGATGGGGTATACTATGTCCAAAAAAAAACCTAACAAAAAAAAACCTTATAATGTTATACTATACTATGATTGTTTTTGATAGTACTGATTTTTAGTCCTCCTTGGGACAACTTCTGTCATTTACTGTAAATGTCCAAACATTTTTCAAAATTGAAGTTTGAGATCATTCAGGTGGACAATCAAGATTAGTTTACATGGAAGATGAACATTACTGACATGGTGGTCCAGAACATCACCACCAGCCAGAAAGGAAGAGGCCTGTGGAGATTTTGAGACAGGAGCTTATCAAGTGTGGATTCAACCTTACATTTTTTTCTCCTATGATGCAAGCGTAGCAAATATGTAGTGTAGCAATAGAGAATACACCTATAGATTTGATGTTAAAATTTACTTTTAAGAAATGCATTGCTAGGAAAAAAAAAATGCTGTGCTTCATTTTGCAGTTGTGGCGGGATGACCAAACGACAGATACAGTGGGCGTGGCGTCAGGCCTCTGAGAGGCTTTTATTAAACACAAAATAAACAAAAGTGTCCAAAAAGAGGAAATAAAAGTGTTCAAAATAAACAGGGAGACTGGTGTCCTCGTCGTGCTGGGGGTTCCGTGAAGGAGGGGCAGTGTACAAGAAGGAAGGGTCCAGGTAAGGGGCGGAGTCCGGCGGCCGCACGCGCTCCCCTCTCAGGTCCGCGGCTCTAGGGGCAGCAGCTTCCTTCAGCGGCTACGTCCTCCTTGGCTCACGGCTCTTCTGGGGGATTCAACGGCCCGGCATCCTTGCCCGTCAACCGTCTAACGGGTGCGGTTCTCGCCCGGAACGCGGGTCCCGCGGCTTTTGACGGCGCTCGATCCCCTCAGCGCTCCCTTCCTAGACCCACGAGGACACCAGCGTGCATGCACGGTAAAGAGACCGGTCTGCCAAGGAGACACGCGCTCAGCATTTCAACGGCAGCGGTGATGAGGCTTCATTGACGTAAGGGGTGCCTCATCCCACGCCGCCAGACCTGGCTGTTTCGGCGCCCCTCCTCTCTCACACGTCCACTCCCGTCGGGAGCCTGGTGAAGGGCGGCGATTAAGGGACGGGGAGATGCTGATAAGTAGGGAGAGGCAGCCGACTGGTCACACAGTAAAATTGAACTGTTTGGGTAAGATAATTTTGTGTTTGGATGACTGTGCTAATTGTTTTGAAAACAAGTACATTGCATTGGAGAAAAGTGTCAAATCGACTGAGAAAAACTGTAAGGTCATGTTTCAAGAAGATAGTTAGCGAATTTCCCACCATAATTATATCAGAACTCAACTTTGATTAGTAATATGCATTGCTCAGAACTTCATTTGGACAACTTTAAAGGCGATTTTCTCCACATTTAGATTGTTTTGCACCCTCAGATTTCAGATTTTCAAATAGTTGTATCTGTATTGTTTGTAAAGCATTACAATTAGTTAGTTACTCCATGAACGAAATTTTTTTTTTTTTCCTGTGAAGTTTGTACCCTTAAGTATCATTTAATACCTACTGAAGTGATCTTTAGTTTGTAGGTATGAACTCATGGATATTTGCTGAAAACAGTGATTCTAGGTAAAGGACAAAAGGACATTGAAATATCAAATGTTATGCAAAAACAAAACAAAACAAAAAAAAAAAAACATATCCCCTCTTCCTTAATATCATGCTACAAACAACTTCTGTTGAACAAAGTCATAAAGCTCATCTTGAAACTTTTATGGAGGAAAAAAGGGGATCAATATATCAATATTTTAAAAATAATGCATTTTAAAACCTCTGCAGTGTGGTATTTCTCTTTTATTTGCATCTGTGGCCACTGGCAGCAGGTGTAGGAGAAATAGCTTCTGCTTTCATTGCCAAATCACATTTATGAGCTAAATATTGTGAAGAATACATCCAGTGTGCAGTAACAGTGTTAATGGAAAGTGGGACTGATAAAAACATCACAATTAATCCACACGACTGCAGTCCATCAGCTAACGTCTTATGAAGTCAAAAGCTACATGTTTGTAAGAAACAAATCCATCATTAAGACATTATAGTCACTTCCAGCTAAAATACGAGCCTATAATCCATAATAATGCTTCCTCCAGTGAAAACATTTATCTTCTATCTCTTGTTGTCTATTCACATCAAAATCTACCCATATATATATTTTTTGAGCTGTTTTGGACTGTTTTTGCTTGTAAAAGTTTTTATTATTATTATTATTATTATTATTATTATTATTATTATTATTTTAATCTGGGTAGATTTTTCTTCTGATTCAAACAAGACAACTTTTTCACTGAAGTGTTATTATAGATTATGAACTCATATTTTATGCAGTTTGAAGCTAAAAATGTCTTGTTGATGGATTTGTTTCTTTCAAAGACGCAGCCTTTCACTTCACAAGATATTAATTGATAGACTGGAGTGGTGTGGATTACTTGTGGATTATTGTGATGTTTTATTAGCTGTTTGGACTTCCATTCTGACGGCACCCATTCACTGCAGAGGATCCATTGATAAGAAAGTTATAGAATGTTACATTTGTTCAGATCTGATGAAGAATCTAACTAAAACCCACACCAAAAATTTCATGTATATAATAATATATATTGCTATATTTTCAGTTTGAATATGTTGCAAAGGGAATTACGATGTAAATATTTCTTATTAAAATATTGTTGCATGTGCACCAAATAATTTAACATTTGCAGCTAAAACAATCATACTTTGTGTAAAATCATATGCATTTTTAACATTTCCATAGCAACAGCTGTTTTCCCTCGCTCTCTGGAAGTCAAACTCATCCTGTGACCTCAGACCAGGACTGAGCAGTGATCCGTCTCCAGGCGTGGAAACCCCGGCAGGTCTGGAATGGGTTTTCGATACTGGGATTCTGTGCCGGTCTCTATCTGGCTGTCTTGGGGGCATGAATGATCTCTCTGGCCAGCCATTCACCCCTCTGGCCTCTCCATTCAACGGACGGCCGCTTGAATAGCCCGTTCCCCAGGCCATACTGTTATCACTGACTGAGGCATGCTGGGATAGCGCTAACACCCGCCACATACTGCCAGCTGAATAGAGAGTGTGGAAGAACATGTGCTGGAAAAACCCAGCAGGCTGGCTTGATGTGAACGTGTGGATTGTTGAATCAATACGTCATGCTTCTCAGGTGGAAAATTAACATTCTCAGCCAGATGCAGTAAACACGTCTACGATATTCAGTCGGCTCGGGTGTTAGTGCTCTATATTTCAACAATTCATGTTTTCTTCATGCACAGCAGTCATATAGTCAGTGCTAGCAAAGATCACTTACTGTGTTATAATATTAATAGCTTGGAATAGCTTGAATATTTTTCAAATCATTCAATTGTTATGGTCATACATTTCAAAAAGGGCAAATACCTTTTGTGCTTTTGCTATTCAATTCAAAAGTCATTAATGTGTTAGAGATACGCAAACCTGCATGAACCTAAACTAGTGGTTAGATGCCTAATGGTTACGGACCTAATGCTTAGAGTCAGACATGTAATCAAAAGGTCATGGGTTCGAGTCTCATGTCAGGCAGGATTTGTCGGTGGGGGAAGTGAATGACTAGCGCTCTCTCCATCCTCAATACCCCGACTGAGGTGAAACACTTGAGCAAGGCACCAAACCCCCAGTTGCTCCCCAAGCATCGCAGCATTGGCGGTCCACTGCTCCGGGTGTGTGTTCACAGTGTGTGTGTGTGTGTGTGTGTGTTCACTACTCACTACTCACTTCTGTGTGTGTGGACTTGGATAGAATGAAATAAAGAGCACAAATTCTGAGTATGGAACACCATACTTGGTAATGTCCTTTCCTTTGGATTTACATCAAACAATTACCTTAAAGGGGTCATTGGATGCCCATTTTCCACAAGTTGATATGATTCTTTAGGGTCTTAATGAAGTCTATAACATGCTTTGGTTAAAATTTATGTACACATATGTACACATAAATAACACCTTTTTTACCTTGCCAAAATCAGCTCTGCAAAAATCATCCTGTTCTGGTTGAGTTTGCTTTAAATGTTAATGAGCTCTGCTTGCCCCGCCCCTCTCTTCTCTTTGTGGAGTGACAAGCCGGTTTACTTTAGCCGCATTTAGCTGCTAAACTTGCTAACTAGCACATTATTAGGAAAGGTAGATTCATAAAAAAAAGCTGGATCACGAATGATTCGCGTGAACATAGATATATGTAGATCAGGAGGCGCATTCCATTTACAAACAAACGTAATCCACTGCATCTTCAGCAGCTCAGATGTCAGGAGTAAATGACGACCACTATGTTCATTATTACATCCAGCAGCACAACACCTCAATCGCTCAATCTGAGATATTCTTGTCTAACTTAGTTACTAAGTTACTAAGGACTGTTGCAGCTGATTTAAGGCGGGTCTGAGGTAAGACGCTCATGTCAATCAACTGTCGTGGGAGCGTCCTTTGTTGGTGTGACACCACACCGACATGCATCTGAGAATGGCTTGATTTGAAAAAGGGGATATAATTTTTACAGATTAATTAAAAACCACTGCATGGATTTTTATCATCATAGGGTTGATGTGTACATACACTGCCAACACACATTAATGTTCAAACAACATGTAAAAGTGAACTTTGCTGATGACCCCTTTAAATTCAACCTCTTATTGCCCATAGTAATCTTAGGCCACACATTCACTGCATAGCAACAATGCTTTAAAAGGGAGGAATTAGTAATTTAAAGGATTAGTTCACTTCCAAAATAAAAATTTCCTGATAATTTACTCATCCCTATACTGTATGATCCATCAGTCGAAAGTAAATTACCTACCCTACCCTACAGTTTTGAATAATTATGTAATGTGTGCAAACGCACATCACAGAGCTAGAGCAAGACGAGCATTTGTGGTTAAAAAGTATGTAAATTATATAAACATTTAAAGGCGTCATCGGATGCAAAGTTTACTTTTCATGTTGTTTGAACATTAATATGTGTTGGCAGTCTATCTATAAATCTACCCTATAATGATAAAAATCCATGCAGTGGTTTTTAATTAATTTGTAAAAATAATATTCCCTTTTTTAAATCGAGCCATTCTCAGTTGCCTGTCGGTGTGCCGTCACACCGACAGAGGCCGCTCCCACCATAGTTGGTTGACATGAGCGTTTAACCTCAGATCAGCTGTAACAATCCAACCTCCATTGATTCGATGCCAGAGCAGGGACGTAAGTTAGACGAGAATATCTCCGATTGAGCGATTGAGGTGTTGTGTTGCTGGATGTAATAATGAACATAGTGGTCGTCATTTACTCCCGACATCTGAGCAGCTGAAGATGCAGTGGATTACGGAATGCGGAACACCTTTCCTAATAACGTGCTAGTTAGCAAGTTTAGCAACTGAACGCGACTAAATGTGGCTAAAGTAAACAGGCTCGTCACTCCACAGAGAGAAGAGACGGGCGGGGCGAGCAGAGCTCATTAACATTTAAAGCAGCCTTGACCAGAACAGGATGATTTTTGCAGAGCTCATTTTGACGAGGTAAAAAGGGTGTTGTTTTACACAACCATTGAGAATTTTTAACCAAAGTATATTATAGACTTAGACCTTAAAGAATCATATCAACTTGTGGAAAATGGGCACCCGATGACCCCTTTAAGAAAATGGCAGATCGTTTCGCTAGATAATACCCTTATTCCTTGGCTGGTATCATGTAGATCCCTTTGAAGCTGCATTGAAACTGCAATTTGGACCTTTAACCCATTGGCTCCCACTGAATATGGAGAGATATCCTGGAATGTTTTCCACAAAAACCTGAATTTCTTTTCAAATGAAGAAAGAAAGACATGAACATCTTGGATGACATAGGAGTAAGTAAATTATAAGGAAAGTTTTATTCTGGAAGTGAACTAATCCTATGGCATTTTATAATGTCATAAATTTGACATTTTTAGTCCACTGTACCATATGTTGAAGCCAGTGATTTGAATCACTATTATTAATGTTGTAAAAATGAATAAATGAATCTCAATATTGTCTAGAATACTAAATGATTTAACTAATTAACACTTGAAATATCTAGGAGTTTTAATATATACTACTGTACACGTTTAGGTTGTAAGATTCACGTTTAGAAAAAAGTCTCTCCTGCTCACCGACGCTGCATTTGATTTAAAAAAAAAAAAAAAAAAGTGTAAAGTGAAATATTATTTTAATTTAAAATAAATGTTTTGTATGTGAATATACTGTAAAATGTAATTTATTCCTGTGATTAAAGGTGAATTTTCAGCATCATTTCTCCTGTCTTCAGTGTCACATGATTCTTTAGAAATCATTCTAATATGCTGATTTGCTGCTCAAGAACCATTTAATACTCACAACATCTCACTAACCTTCCACGGGTCAACTATACAGTTGTTGGATGGTCTAGTTGACCAGATGATCATCATCGTTATTGCTTAAACCTGATTTAGTATGCTGTCAATTGTTGTTAATCTATGCTGTCATTCTCGGCTGCAGTTTGTGACACCAGCGTCACACCATCAGTGCTGTTCCATTCAACATTTACACTAGTGAAACTCAGGCTTTAGTAATAAAATGAAGACTAGCCGGTGGCATTGTGGGCTGAAGGTCAGCGTGTTCTGACTCCGTTCCAGGGCACAATTACAGTCTAATCTGGTGGAGACGTCGCACGATGGGCACAATGTGGCTGCAGAGCAACACAGTGATTTCCTCAAACACTACAGCACACAACTCTAACAATCATTTCCAAATCAGAAAATCAAAGATCCTGCAGGAGCAGACGAGAGCGGCTGATTAGCGCACGTCTGTGATGTCGACACGATGGTAAAGTTGATTTTATTGCATTTGGAAATGTAACAGCATGTCATTATCACGCTCCGTCGGATATCCCGAGGCAAAGTCACTCGACTCGTGTCTTTCTCTGAACGAGAACAAGATGGAAAGGAACAAAAAAACACAAGAAACACTGTCTGTACTGAACAGCCTTTGGAAGCTGTGTAAATATGTAAGCCATATCACACATACGATCACGCTGTTGTGCTCAATATCAGCATGGCTGTGATTGGCCTGTGGTTAATCAGTATATTCAGTACCAGGGGAATAAAAAAAAAACACACATAAAACAAGTAAATAAGTAAAGTAAAAGCAAGTAAATCAATCAAAATAAAATGTATCACTGTTTCCACAAAAACAGAACAACTTTTTTTTAACATTGATAATAACCAGAAAGGTTTCTTGAGCAGCAAATCAGCATATTAAGATTGATTTCTGAAGGATCATGTGACAGTGAAAAATTGAAAATTCAGATTTGCACCACATGAATAAATTGCATTTTACTATATATTCACATACAGTATTCTACAGTGCAGTTCCATTAATGAAGTGTTTGTCAAATAACTTCTCAATGAGGTCACAGCTGCTTTTATGAGGCACATTAAACTAGACAAACATGATTAAAATGGTGAAAAAAAAAAGTGCGGTGCAGTTTCAGATGGTGATATAATTTCGATGCGCTTTGATTCGAGTTCTGGGTTGTGGCATGTATTGTGATGAGGGAGTTGCTGATACCCAGGCCTAATATTGAGTAAGTGACATTTCAGACATGATATTGCCAGATATTGAGGATTTGGCTCCAACAGAAATAGTTCCAAAACAGCAGTGGACACAGACCGCAAACTGCGAAACGCTCCAGTGCTGATCACTGCTTATCCAATCCAATTAGTGGAGCAGTTGCATAAATCAGCTTGAAAAACAGAGAAGCAAATACTATAATAACAGTGACAGATTAAAACATTGACATCATGTACTTTACAGTCACTGACAAAGATGTCAGATAGCCTGCGTGTCAAAACGGAAAATGTCAAATTTCAAGCTCAATCCTTAGAGGCAGTTTCTGAAATGCTGTAATGCTGAACTTTGAAAACAGCCACCAGCTCATTATTCTGAAGCAGGACATACAGAGAGAGACAGAGAGTCCTCTAAACTCCACTGACCTGTAAAAACCTTCATCTACAGACCTACAAAAACATCCCTTTAAAAGCTTCGTTCAGCCAAACGTGAAAAATCTGTCAACTTTTAATGACCTGTATGACTTTCTTCCGTGGAGCTCAAAAGCAGATGTTTAGGAGAATGTTCATGCTGCTCTCTTAAGTGGGTGGGAAAAACTTTATTTGTGGCGCCTGCTGTCTAATAATCGCAATAAGCTTTGTGCTTTTTTACTTTTGATATAAAACAAAGTTTCAGCTTTCAAATTCTGTCAGTTTTATTATGAAATTCAAACAATAAATGTGGTTTGTCACTTGTTAATGTGTTTTGACGGATTGCTGTAGTGAAATGATCATTTCATGTAAACGAGCAATCAGTGTTTCAGTCGCGGAAAGACGTCAGTAAGACTTGTAAACAATAAGGTCATGTAACATCACATTTACCTCAGGAAAGACATTCAGTCACCATAAACTTGATAGATAACTAGCAAAAAATTGTAACACTTGACATAAAGCAATATAAAAGTAATTTTAATGCACTAATTCTGCCATGTAATGCACCTTATAGTGCATTGCATGATCTCATGCATAATTGCAACCATAGTTATAATTCATTATAATACATTGCAACACTTTTTGAAAGCATAATGTGGCAAACAAATCTTCAGATATTATAATGCATTTTAACCTTGGTTACAGTTATTTATGAAAAGATACAATGCATTGCAATGTGTATTATGAATATGCATTAAAGTCTTTAAGTTAAGTGTTACAGGGAAAAAAAAAAGTTTATAGAGGAACATTTTGATAAATATATGCACTATATTACACATTCATTACATTTTTACTTAACTTGTCTTCATTATTTAATATTTGAATAAATCTGACATGAAAACAAGTTATTATTATTATTATTATTAATATTATTTTATTACAGCCACCATTTAAATGTTTCTGTTTCAACAATGAACTGAAACATAATATTTTAGCTAGGAAAAAAATATAATAGTAATAATAATAATAATAATAATAATAAATCATTGCAATATTGAGATATTAAAATATGCAAATATTAAAAATTGGAAAATAAATAAATAAATAAATAAATTGGCACCCAAGTATCTTGATAGTATCATTTTGGGAGATATGTGTATTGTATTTTACATGCAATGAAAGTGACCAGAGTTCCCAGAGGATGTGAGGCTCAATCAATCAATCAGTCAACCAATAACAAAAAAATGGATAAATGTATAAAAGTAGTCAAAAGTAGCAGCGTGGACATTCTGCTATATCATCTGGCAATACATGAATGTAAGTATACAATGACCGACTTCTCATTTTAGGTGCTTTATGAAATGAAGTCATTGAGGCAACTGCACTGGCAATTCTTCATCTCCACCTTGTTTACAGATTTCTTTAAACGGCTGATCCTCCCCTCCGTCCATATTCCCATCAGGATTATTACCTGCACTCGACTGCAGCCAGAGGATTGCAAGGCAATTTTATTAATGGCAACAACAATTCCTTCAAAGTGACCTTTCCTAATTCATTAAGAGATGCAGACGCAGGAGGCGACTCTAATGGGAGGCGACAGACGCCGCGGCCGTCCTGTGATCATGGTCATCTCTCGCTCATGTAAGTGTGTTAAATCTCAGTTGCGTCAATTATGTGCCATATCTTCACTCTTCTTCTGCCGACAGAGAGCTAGAGATATGGTCCTGTTCACACATACGGCAGACACGACGTCAAGGCCAGGCACTTTAGTGACCAAGAGCATTTGTTCTTTTACCTTTTGTCTTGACATGCAGAAAGAGCCTATCCAACAATATGCTTCAGTTTTAATGTTTTCGAGCCAAAAAAAAGAACAATAATAATAATAATAATAAACTAAAACAAATCATTGCAGAAGCTACAAGTGAGTTACACGTGAGCTCACAAAAATAAAAATAGATGACCAACAAATTAGAGAAAAATGTCTGTGCAGAAAGAGAAATAAGCATTTGTGTAGAAATTATAGAAAGAAAATGCTTGTGTGTCATTTCTGTTTTGTTGACAACAAAGCTATAGAGCCAAACCCTTTTAATCAATCGCTTACATGAAAATAGCGCCACTAGGTAATGACATTGTTCAGGCAAGAGGCGGATAGATGTTACTGGTAGATTCTGTGTTTTGGTTTATTATGGTTCTCAGAAAACAAGCACTCCCTCCACAGCTTTGGAGCAGTATGTTAATTCACTGGAATGAGTGAGTGAATGAATGAATGAATGAATGAATGAATGAATGAATGAATGAGCAAATAAATAAATATTTAGTGGTGTTTTATTTTGCAGTTAAAAACATCATTAACACAAGATGCATTTACTTGCAAAGCAAAACTGCTTAAGATAAAAATACTTGTTTGTTTTTATTACCCTATTGGCATAAAACTTCAGTTATGTTTTGCTTCAAACAACACAGAACAACAAAAACAGGGTAAGAACAAATAAACACAAGATAAATTAACTATATATATATTGTGCTAACATTTGTTTAGTTACTGTTTAGTTAGTTTAGTTACTGACAAAAAATAAAATAAAATAACACACACACACATATATATATATATATATATATATATATATATATATATATAAAATGTGTGTATATATATATATATATATATATATATTTTTTTTTTTTTTTTTTTTGTCTATTTGACAGAAAGCAATACAAAGATACTAAAAAGAAAATGATGTCATGATCCTCTTATGCTTTCATGACATAGTATGTGTTTTGTGAAACATAGTTGAATAATGACCTGATCCATTTTCCAACATAAATAGCACACAACAAAGGGCACTTCACAAAATACTCTATCCCACAATGCAATGCGCACAACTTGACCTTCCATTTCCCGTGTGACGAATAAACCAGAGGCAATTACAGCCATGATCTATTGTTGGACTCTGTATTGACTGGACTTCACAATAAGAAATGTTTACTTCAGTTTAAACTTCAGAAAAAAAAAAAACACACACACACACACACACACACACAAACAAATGACAAAGACAGACTAAGGGTCTATGCCGAAAATGCATAGAGCTGAAATACACATCAGACACAGAAATTAACAATGACGTTGCAATTTCGAGAAACTAAAAGTTTGTGGATGAACAGAACAAAACATATTGTGAGTGTCCTCAGAAAGCGCTTCATAATCAGTTTCTACAGCTGTTCTCTCTGACTCTGTGTTTTGTCTCTGGTGGGAAAAACACTGAGGTGAAAACAAAACTTGCAGTTTTATTCTGACCTTCCAGAACTGTTTAGAGAAGGTAATTTATATTTAAACGTGCGTTATACCACAGTAACTAAACAAATGTTAGCACACAGATGATCTCAGTCTTAGAACTGCAATTTTGCATCTGTGTATCGCTCTATGTATCATCATTCAGATGTTTTAGGCTGCTGTTTTTTTTTTTTTTTTCATGTGTTGCACCAAGAGCTCATTAAAAAAGATACTACACAATAAAATAAAAACATAATAAAGTAATGTGTTCCATTCCATCCTCACTGTTCAGCAGTTTTGTGATAGATGAAAGGAAATAAAGTTGTTTCTCATTTGTTTTCTGTAAAATGATTTGTTTTTCCCTTTCTTCAGTCATCTGGTCTGTATATATTTATTACTAAAAAATAGAATATATATATATATATATATATATATATATATATATATATATATATATATAAGTATGATATTAAAAAGTTGTGTGTGTGTGTGTGCACCTGGTATTCATCACGTTATGGGGACCAAATGTCCCCACAAGGATAGTAATACCAGTAAATTTTGACCTTGTGGGGACATTTGTGAGGTCCCCATGAGGAAACAGGCTTATAAATCATGCACAATGAGTTTTTTTGAGAAAGTAAAAGTGTGCACAGTCTCCTGTGAGGGCTAGGTTTAGGTGTAGGGTAGGTGTAGGGTGATAGAAAATACGGTTTGTACAGTATAAAAACCATTACGCCTATGGAATGTCCCCATAAAACATGTAAACCCAACATGTGTGTGTGTGTGTGTGTGTGTGTGTGTGTGTGTGTGTGTGTGTGAAAGAGAGAGATAACAAGTTAAAATTATGATAAAGAATAGTTTTCCAAAATTTACCAAATGTAATTATGAGAGAAAAGTCTAAATTATGAGATAAGCCATAATCAGGTTTTCACAACAAAACCCACCCAATTGCTACTCAAAACTAGCCAAATTGCATTTTGAGGGGGGGCCCTGGAAAAATGCCTGGGGGTAAAATACACGTTTTTTGATGGGGTTCCCCTGGTAAAATTTACATCCCAAGTTAAAGAAGCTCAATTCCGTGGGAAAACCACAGACTTGGCAACACTGGTCATAATAATATGTGTCCAAGTAGCACCATGTGGTGTATTGGAGAACTAAAAGGCATAATCATGAAATTGAAAAAAAAAAACAAAAAAAAAAAAAACAAAAATGAAATTATGAGATAAAAACTCTTACATAAAAACTCTGACAAATATGACATAAAAGCCATAATTATGCCAAATTTCATTTTTTTTAAACTCATAATTACAGTACAACTATGTCATAGTTTAAAATTTTATCTCAAAGTTATAATATTGTATATAATATTTCTGAATTTGTGTGGGTCATAATTTTTTTATGTTGTTTTTTTTTTTTACATTTTATCTTAATATTGTGACTGAGTATCTAATAATTTTGACTTTTAGCTCCGTAATGATTAATCTTTATCTTATATTTCTGATGTTGTGTATGTCATAATTTGTGTGTATGTTATAATCTCATAGTTTTTACATTTTATCTCATAATTTCAATTATTTATGTCATAATGTTGATGTTTTCATTGATAGTTATGATTTACCAGAGCACGTTTTTGTTTTTGTTTTTTAATATGGCAGAAACAGGCTTCCATATCTTCCTGTCTAAGCGGGCGGCTCTTGGTCATAATAAGCTCCAAAGTGGACCAGACCTTATGACAGCAATCAACAGTCTTTGTTAAACTGTTTCATCAGCAGATGTTTGCTCATCTTCAGCCGCTCATCCCTGAGAAGATCTTTCCATCAGCAGCCATCAAATCCATCTTCTCTAAACATCTCAAAGACAACAACCTGATCACAGACCAACAGCGAAAGACTTTTATCCAGATCAAGACGGCACGGATGACCTCTCTTGCTGCGAACTGACATACTATCATCACGGGCTCACGGTGGGATGTTTTATGCAGCGTAATGACGTGCGGCATCAAAGCCTGTTACCTACAGAGAGCTTTCAGAGAGAATATTCAAAATGAGACGGCCAGATAAAAGATGGATAAAGTTGGGCTGCTCGCGGCTCCGGCAGAATCCTTTCATTACACACCCCTAATGTGTTAGCGATACTTCTACAAGCATTCATATTTCAGATTATGACAAAAAATGTGAGTTAACCAAAATGGAAAATACATAAATAAGAAAGTAGGGTGCTTCTGTTAACTAGACTATTAGCAAACTTAAAGCATGAATCATGACATATGCAATTAGAAATAAGTGTGATGCTTGTATCTAGTTAGACATCAAACTTCACATTAAAACCAACACAACCAAAGCTGATCACATCCACTAAACTGTGAGCACAAGGATGGTGAATGAAGGACAGCTTTTGCATGTGAATTCATCCACCAATGCAGAATGAACTCGGTAATAAAACTCTGGCGATGTTTGCAGCACCGCTGCTGAATCTAAAACACCACAGCAAAAAGAAATATAGCCAAACAAATAAAGACACAACACATTGTGCTATTGCAGTGTCATCGCTGGATGCATGAAATCTACACGACTATTCCAGTGTCATTCATGAACAAATGACTCTTATGAGCTAGTTAAATTACAAACCATTTACACTTTATGGAAAAATAATAATAAAAATAATAAAATAAATAAATGAATAAATAAATAAATTATTATGCAACACATAATAAAATAAAATAAAATAAAATAAAATAAAATATATTATTTTAAGAAAATACTGTATTTTAATCATTTCGAACTTTTTTTTTTTTTTTTTTTTCCTAAAGCATCAAAAAGCAATATGTAATTCAAAATAAAATGCATGACTATAAATGTTGAAGAACCAGAACTGGTTAAATTCCTAGCAATTCCCATCCCTGGTGAGCACATCTTGTGTAACCTCTAGTACTATCAGCCAGCCAGATTCACTACGCATCTATTTTCCCTGCAGGCGCAGCTCGTCGCAGCTGTGCAACTGTGTTTCTCTTCTCTAAAGCATGTGTCAATACAGCAGATGTGCACAGTAAAATCTACCAAAAAAGTGTTTTCTGATAGACAAGAATTATAAAGACATAATCATCTTTTTCATATGTAAATGCTGAAAGGAAAACATTTCTGCAGTTTTTGTTTGCTTTTAATTTGACACACAAGCAGCTGGATTGATGATGGATTCAGAAAGTCATTTATGCAAATCCTAGGTGTTGCAAAACCTCGTTTGGGGGGGTTTCAGTCGCCCGTCTGTCATCTCAGCCCACCTAAAAAACTGTGATAAACTCAGCTGTCAGCACCATTAAACGTCCGTGATTGTGTGAGCTCTGTTCGTGCTTAAATGCTGCTGCAGTTTTTGGGATGATATTTGAGCTTATTTCACTCTGTATCGTACCATTCATTATGTTTAAGTTTGTTACATAGAGTATCATTCCCTTTCTATCCATCACTACTGCAGGTACATAATCATTTCTCAGTTCTTATCTGATTTTGTGGTATTTCTGAAGCTTGTAGCACAACAACAGTGCAGCCAGTCAGGCAATGCAAACTAGAACTGGGTGAAGTCTGAACACAACCGAATGAAACCACGGTGAAATGTTTGAGTTACATACCTTGCAGATGGAGTTTGCTCTCAGGGCTCTGAAGAAGAACAGAACTGACCGAGTCCAGATTATCATACGTGCTGCAGCCGAGTGGACCCGTCCGCGTCTCTGTGACCTGAAGACAGACACACAACCAAGGTCATAAAAAACCTGAGTACACTCTTAAAAATAAAGGTTCTTCACGATGCCATAGAAGAAACTTTTTTTGTCTAAATGGTTCCATGAAGAACCTTAAACATCTGAAGAACCTTTCTGTTTCACAAAAAGTTATTTGTGGCCAAAGAAGGTTCTTCAGTTTATAAAAAGGTAAGAAAGAGATGGTTCTTTAAAGAAAATTGGTTCTTCTATGGCACTGCTGTGAGAACCTTTTAAAGCACCTTTATTTTTAAGAGTGTAATTTTACTTGATTACTGTACTTAAGCATTATTTAGCTGGGATTTGTACATTGCTAAAGTTAGGGCTGTAAACACTTTAGACAATAAAGCGGACAAGTCCTCCCTAGCAGTTAAAAATGGCCAAATTCCCATATTTCATACTCTGGCACTGCTCTGCTGCACTCCATTATGCAGCACTATGTTAGGATGACAAAAAGGTTTCAAAAATGTAAAAATGTGAAGAGTATTTAATATATATATATATATATATATATATATATATATATATATATATATATATATATTTTACACGCCTTGTCTAACATTGCTTATCTACGGAAGCCCATTTCCACCACTGAAACACAAATACAATTCTGACTTTTTTTTACTAAACTCATAATTGCAAGTTATAAGGTCAGAAATTCTGATTCTTTTTACAAACTCGCAATTGCGAGTTATAAAGTCCAGTCCTGAGGAGAAAAAAAACAGACTGATACAGTATGTTCACAGAATAACTCGCAATTTCCAGTTTATATCACACAATTCTGACTTAATTTCTCAGAATTGGAAATTTATATCACGCAATTCTGAGGAATAAAGTCAGAATTGAGTGATATAAACTCGCAATTCTGAATTTGAGTTCATAACGCGCAATTGCAAGTTTGTATCTCATAATTCTGAGAAAAAAAGTCAGAATTGCCAGATACAAAGTCGCAATTGCGAGAAAAAAAAGTTTATTTCTCGCAATTGCGACTTTGTATCTCGTAATTTTGACTTTTTTCTCAGAATTATGAGATCAGAATTAAGTCACAATTACCTTTTTTATTTTTTATTAAGTGGCAAAAATGGGCTTCCATACTCATCAATGTCAAATGACTGCGATAGACAATCAATTCAAAGTGAGCGGGGCTTCCTTTTCATAGCAGAGCTCAAATTTCAGCATGAAGCATGAAATTTTAATGTTAAAAAAAGAGTGAGGTAAGATGAAAGGAGAAAAACATTTAACATGTGACAGCTGTTTTATGATAGAAATGTTAAACGACTGACAGTAATATCCAGTGATGCAAAATATTATTTTTTTTCCCCTCAAATTTTGCCATTTTCAATTGAAAATACAGTATTATTTACATGATTCAAGTAATTCCTAACTGAATGTGACGAGACAAGAAAAGTTGTTTTTAATACTTAAAAATGATTACTTCCCCACTAGAATTAGACCTAGTTTCCATCACCTTTGTATTTATTTATACTTACAACAAATTGGTCCCCTGAAGAAAAAAAAACGCCCAAGTACACACATTTTTAAGATGAGTTTCTTCCATGTTTTTGACCTCTACATCATTGCTTTTTAGTTTTACTCTGTTTGTATGCATGTCTGTCTGACAAAACATTTGATGCAATTTAATTCACTTTGAACTGAAAAGTTGATTCAAAATTATTTAACAAGATTCTCCTCTCTTGTTTTTATGTTTGCTAGGTTAATTCTACTGTGCTGCAGCAGGCCACATTGTTGATTCATTATCAGATGAATGTAGGGCAACCACATCACAGCAAAACATCTACAATTTCAAATCAGAGGGTCTTACTGTGTCTTGTTTCACATTTAGTTTGAATGGCCCAATTTGCTTCAAAAAGAAGACATTTTGAAGCTTTTTTGTTGTTGTTGTTGTTGCACAAAATACTGCATTAATGATCTTCTCAAACATCTTAATCTCCGAGAAATAACTCCATGGTTTTAGTTACAAAGTAGATTTTAATATTTTCTGAATTTATATTCATAGTGTTATTCTATGAATTAATGTTCACTATTTTTTTTTTTTTAATCAGGAAAATAGTAATGTAATAGCAATGAAGAGGTCTGAAATCTGTTTAAATATGTATTTTTAAGATTTCAAAGCTTTACATTTTACCCTCTGCCCAATTTGTTTTTGGTTTGTTTGTTTGTTTGTTTGTTTGTTTTGTTTTGTTTTGTTTTGTTTTTGTTAATACCACTGTATTACACACACACACAACATATGTTTGTGTGGTTATTGCTTTACACAGTATGTTGCTAGTCTTGATGTGTCAGATCATAAAGTGTGCACCGCCTCCCTTCCCAGGAAACAATCAATATGTTCTTGTAATGGCCATGGGCAATAATCTAAGTTCTGTTGCTTAGAAAAGTAATAGCACACCTCCCTTGTAAGCTGTGATTTGAGGAATCATTCTTGTCTGTAGCCCAAATGCTGCAGGACGACTTACGTGCCAAAGTTTGGGCAGGAGAAGTAATGCAATAGTAATAGAGATGGTTACCAGTGGATCCTCTGCAGTGAATGGACCTTTCTCACATTTCCTGGTTTCTCATAGCGAAGTTGTCATAGTTGGGTAAAATCCGAGAGCAATGAATGCGAGAGTACCACAAATATATTTTTTTGCATTCCCATTTGCTCAAATAGCAAAAGAAAAACTACACGATAGTGTTTTCACGACTTCCAATCAAAAGAAAAAAAAAATGAGCTGGACTAATATCGGCAGTCAGAAGAGAGAACAATGTCAAATTTACCGTCTCTCCCATAGACGCGGCATTAGAAACACCCTCGCATAGCGTTAACTATTTTTTTTTTTTTTTTTGTAACTTGATGAAAAGGTGATATAATAGAAAATATAGTCTTATCAATGTACATACATATTTTTAAAAAATCAAAATATTAAAAAAAAAAAATAATAACTTTAAAGGATTTATGATGACGATGACCGTTGAAACGCATCATCACAGGCTTGTGAAAAGGGTCCATGGGTGCCATCAGAATGGGAGTCCAAACAGCTGATAAAAATATCAAAATAATCCACAAGTAATCCACAGCGCTCCATCAGGTAACATCATTTTTAGTCCATCTTTTTTTTTTTTTTTTTTTCACTTCCAACCAAAATGTGAGTCCATAATCCATAATAATGCTTCCTCCAGTGAGAAAGTCCATCTCCCGTTGCCCTCTCACATCAAAATCCACACACATATTTGTTTAGAGCTGTTTTGACTTGTAAACTGTGCATATTTATCTGCTGATTTAGACCAGAATTGTATTTATTTATTTATTTATTTATTTATTTATTTTGTTTGTTTGTTTTTGTTTTTTTTAACTGGAGGAAGCGTTATTATGGATTATGGACTTGTATTTTAGCTTGAAGCAACAGCTTGAAGTTAAAAATGTCTTAATGATGGGGTTGTTTCTTACAAACATGCAGCTTTTCAGTTTAAAAGACGTTCATTGATGGACTGGAGTCATTTGGATTAGTTGTGAATTATTGTGATGTTTTTTTTTTTTGTTTTTTTTATCAGCTGTTTGAACTCTTATTTTGACGGCACCCATTCACTACAGGGTGAGGACATTTTTCAGCTGATTTGCAATGTGCAATTTAGGAAACAGCTTAAAAACTGTAGTCAGCTAGCTTTTATGGTTTGCTACATGAAAATTACATGTTTCTTTGATTTTTAGAATTTCTTTGAGTTAGATGGTCTTTTTTTTTTACTACTTCTACTTCTGTGTTATTTTTTAGACTTGAATAGCAAAGCCCTGACTCAGAGGTTTGAGTTTCCCAGGTGCATTTGAGACTGCATTGTTTCCTTATCTCTTCTTGATCGTTTCCAGGTGTTTTGTAGTTTGTTCATTTACCTCCCTGTGTATTTATAGCCCTTGTGTTCTTCTAGTCTTGTATTCCTCAGCGTAATAAGGTATTAGCTGATGAGTTCTAGACTTTTCGGTTTTCTGAATCCTAATTTAAATTTAGTATGCACTTGAAACTAGCTCTTTTGTGTTTCCTCACTGTTATTTTGTCATCTTAAAGCAGCCTCCAGAGTCTGATTTACAGCAGCCTTTGACCTAAATAAAGTCTTTTGTTCTGCAGATAGTGTTACTTCTACACGCTCTGAGGGTCACTTTAATTGCAATGACACCGCAGCAGAACTGCAGCGTGTGTCTGACCTTTAGTGCCCGTGGGCAGGTGAACACAGGCGACACGTCAGAGCGCATCACAATAACACACCTGAAAACAACATGCCATTCGTCTGTCCCCATTAGGAACACACAGGAGAATTGAGAATGGAAAAAACTCTATTTTTAGAGTAGTTGAGCTAAAAAGGAAAGCTGTCATTTAATTATTCTCACGTCAATCCAGTGCCAAATGATAATATGTTTTCCTTGGAACACACAAGCCATAAGTCTAAATCTTGTACAAATACAACTGTGCTTCTTGAACAGATTTAAATATGCAGAACCACAAATGAGATTCCCTTGTGAAAAAGAAGTGCACTTAATTTTATTAAATGTGCAATTGTAATTCATTTAAACTCAAAAGTATGTAAAAAAAAAAAGAACTATTTGCAGATAATTTAATATTAAAGGGTTAGTTCACCCAGAAATGAAAATTAGCTCATAATTTACTCACCCTTCAGATATCCTAGGTGTATATGACTTCCTTCTTTTAGATGAATCCAATCAGAGTTATTTTAAAAATCATATTGGTATTTCCAAGTTTAATCATTGCATGGCAGGTGTTTCTCCTTGTCAGTCCAAAACAAGTCCAATAAAGTGCATCCATCCATAATAAAAGTGTCTCGCATGACTCTGGGGGTGAGTAAAAGCCTCCCGTAGCAAATCAATGTGTTTTTTGTAAGAAAAATATACATATTTCTAGCTTGCACCGTTTAATCGTACCCGGAAGCAGCTCCAGGCGGACAACATAATATGTCGGCGTTGCGCATGTGCTGCACAGAAGTGATGAATGTGAACACGCCGTGGTCAAAGCAAAAAAACGGTCATGAATTAGAAGTTCAAAATGAGGATTTGTAAAGGAAAATGTTAGAGGATTTTGATATAAACCAAGAGGAGCTTTCTTTGCTCTTGTAAACAGACGTTGTTTTTTTTACGAGACTCACCAGTGCATGCGCAATACCGACGTCCTACATCAATCGCCTGGAGCTGCTTCCGGGTACAACCAGCCGGCACAAGTTAGATTAAAAGAGAAGTCCACTTCCAGAACAAAAATTGACAGATAATGTACTCACCCCCTTGTCATCCAAGATGTTCATATCTTTCTTTCTTTAGCTGTAAAGAAATTATGTTTTTTGAGGGAAACATTTCAGGATTTTTCTCCATATAATGGACTGGTATGGTGCCCCGAATTTGAACTTCCAAAATGCAGTTTAAATGCGTCTTCAAACGATTCCAAATGTGGTTGTAAACGATCCCAACCGAGGAAGAATGGTCTTATCTAGCAAAACGATAAGATCCTTTTTCCTCGGCTGGGATCATTTACAACCGCATTTGGGATCGTTTGAAGCCACATTTAAACAGCATTTTGGAAGTTCTAAATCAGGACACCATATCAGTCCATTATATGAAGAAAAATCCTTAAATGTTTCCCTCAAAAAACAGTTTCTTTTACAGCTGAAGAAAGAAAGACATTAACATCTTGGATGACAAGGGGGTGAGTACATTATCTGTAAATTTGTTGTTCTGGAAGTGGACTTCTCCTTTAAAGAGATTATTACGTTTTTGATATGGATATTTGTCTCACAAAAACGCATTGATTCGCTACAGGCCTTTATTCACCCCCCAGAGTCACGTGAATTACTTTTTATTATAGATGGATGCACTTTATTGGACTTGTTTTGGACTGATAAAGAGAAACACCCGCCCATGCAATGATAAAGCTTGGAAATGGCAGGATAATTTTTAATAGAACTCAGACTGGATACGTCTGAAAGAAGGTGGAGGGTGAGTAAATTATGGGCTAATTTTCCTTTTTGGGTGAACTAACCCTTTAATGAAACATAAAGACCACTTAAGTCCACTTAAAGAGAAACACTTTTATGGAAGTTCCCCTTCAGTCGTTTCACTACGACGTTACATATGGGAACTCGCCTGAGTGACCAATCACCTCTGAGCTTTACAGAAAAGGCCAATGAAATTGGCGAGTGGAGTTTGCGTGCAACGCCACTCCCCCGTACATACGGGTATATAAGATGGCGGCGCGCATCCACTCATTCAGATTTTCGCTTCAGAGCCTCACCGCACTGCGAGCTGTCAAGACGAAGAAGAAGTCAAGCCTCTCCGTGAAACAGATCCTGCGAGCCGGCCGCCGACAGAGACGGAACGAGCCAGCTTCTCGCACTTCCAGCGAGCCTTTGAGAGCACGGTTGTGCCGCGTCCTCCCTGGGCGAACCGGGATCTAAGAGAGCAATTTCTTTACGGTCGTCGAGAGCCATTGTCCCGGTATGGCTTTCCGACCGTGCGTTTCTGGGTGCGGTAGTTTCCTCACCTCCGTTGACGGTCATGATCGCTGTCTCACGTGCCTGGGCCGAGAGCACGTAGAGGCAGCGTTTGTGGATGGTTCGTGCGTTCATTGCGAACGCATGTCCATGGCCACGTTGAGGTCCCGCCTCTCGTTCGCGAGACGGCTCCCCTCGTCGTCTTCCCGAGGTAGTTCGGCGAGCCGTAAAGGCTTTACGGCTGCTTCGGCGAGGCGCTTGGGGGACCTCCAGGTGACGGTGCAGAATGTCCCGCCGGCTGCGGGCTTCCGCTCCACCGCGTGGTCCCGTGGTGATGCCCAAACAGACCGCTCCCCCGTCTAAAAGCGGGCCCAGCGTCTCTTTTGGTGCTCCCCCGGAGGAAGAGATGTCTATCTCAGCATCAGAGGGTGAACGGTCGGCAGATGAGGCGGGCACTTCGGCGGAGCGGCGCCCCTCTGCGGTCGCTGCTCCGTCTGAGGCGGACGCCGAACTGTCGGCCATGCTCCTCCGGGCCGCCAAGGGGATCGGGCTGGAGGTCCCGAAGGTGCCTCCTCCCGATCCTTCGAGGCTGGATGATTGGTTTCTGGGGACGAGGTCTGCGGCGCCGCCGCGCTCGCCCCCAGTCCCTTTCTTCCCGGAGGTGCACGATGAGCTGGTTAAGGCGTGGCGGGCCCCTCATTCGGCTCGTTCACGCCTTACCTCCTCAGCCCTCGCTACCCTTGATGGCGGGGCGGCCAGGGGGTACGAGGGGGTCCCTCAGGTTGAGCGTGCGGTTGCGGTGCATTTATGCCCGCAAGACGCCGCCACCTGGCGGGGCTCTCCGCGCCTCCCGTCCAAAGCCTGTAGGCTTTCGTCGGCTCTGACCGGCAAAGCCTACAGTGCTGCGGCCCAGGCCGCCACCGCCCTGCACGCCATGGCCACCCTGCAGGTCTATCAGGCCAAGGCGTTAAAAGAACTGCACAAGGGTAGTCCTGACCAAGCGGTTTTGCAGGAGCTGCGTGCGGCGACCGACTTCGCCCTCCGGGCGACTAAAGTCACGGCGCGGTCCCTTGGTCAGGTGATGTCCACACTCGTGGTCCAGGAACGCCACCTCTGGCTGAACCTGGCGCAGATGGCAGATGTCGACAAAGCACGCTTTCTCGACGCTCCCGTCTCCCAGGCCGGCCTCTTCGGCGACACTGTCGAGGACTTTGCCCAGCAGTTCTCGGCAGTCCAGAAGCAGACTGAGGCGATCAGTCACATCTTGCCCCGGCGTGCGACTCCCACGAAGTCCCCGGGTGCCCAGCCTCAGCCTGCTCGTCGCCGAGGGCGCCCCCCTGCGGCCCCCAAGAAGCAAGACCTACCTGCTCCGTCTCCGGCTGAGGCCCATGATGCGCGCCTCGCCGCCAGACGTCGTGGCCGCCGCAGGGGAGCGGCGCCGCCCGCTGCTCAGGAGCCCCCTCATACACCTAAGACCCGCAGGTCTGCGCGGCGCTCCTGACACGGGCAGCCTGGAGATGATGGAAGCTGCTCTTCGGGGGACGATAACATCTGCCCCCCCGCCCCCGGTGGAGGGCCGGGGCCGTCTGTGCGCTCAGCTGCCGTCGACCTACGGGTCGGCGGTACCCACCCACTCACAGAAAGAGCAATTTTCCACATCTCTGGGCCAAGTGCCCCGAGTTCTGTTCCTGTCAGACAAGATGTCTCCTCGGGTTCGGACTCGGAGCCAACATTCGCCAGCGCGGGAACCTGGGAGGAAGGTAAGTGCTGCTCAGAGCGGCCAGACTGCTCTCCAGGACGTTCATCCTTCTGGGACCAGTCCCCTTCCCCTTCCCGCAGGCCGCCCCACCGCGGTCACGTCGGTCAACGCTCCGCTGATCCCACTGGTGACCAGGCTCGCAGCCTGGCTAGAGCTGCCCAGCCCGTCCCGGTGGTTGATCCGGACGGTACGTCTCGGCTACGCGATTCAGTTCGCCAGGCGCCCGCCCAAATTCAGAGGCGTCCTTTTCACCTCTGTCCACTCGGACACGGATGCCTCTGTCCTGCGTGCGGAGATTGCTGTCTTACTGGCGAAAGACGCAATCGAGCCTGTCCCTCCAGCCGAGATGAGGTCGGGGTTCTACAGCCCTTACTTCATCGTGCCCAAGAAGAGCGGTGGGTTACGACCAATCCTGGATCTTCGAGTTTTGAATCGGTCCCTTCTCAGGCTGCCGTTCAAAATGCTCACTTCGAGGCGTATCCTTTCGTGCGTTCGACACCAGGATTGGTTTGCGGCCATAGACCTGAAGGACGCGTACTTTCACGTCTCGATTTTGCCTCGACAGAGACCCTTTCTACGGTTTGCTTTCGAGGGTCGAGCGTATCAGTACAAGGTGCTCCCATTTGGCCTGTCCCTGTCCCCCCGCGTCTTTACGAAGGTCGCCGAGGGTGCCCTGACTCCGCTATGGCGGAAGGGCGTTCGCATCCTCAACTATCTCGACGACTGGCTCATCATGGCTCACTCGCGAGATCTGTTGTGCGAACACAGGGACCTGGTGCTTCAGCACCTCAGCCATCTGGGCCTTCGGGTCAACCGAGAGAAGAGCAAACTCTCCCCAGTGCAGAGGATCTCTTTTCTCGGTATGGAGCTGGACTCGGTCAATATGACAGCCTGCCTCACCAACGAGCGCACGCAGTCAGTGCTGAACTGCCTGAAATCATTCAGGCACAAAACAGCGGTCCCTCTCAAAACATTTCAGAGGCTCCTGGGGCATATGGCAGCTGCAGCCGCGGTAACGCCGCTGGGCTTGCTTCATATGAGACCGCTTCAGCGCTGGCTACACGATCGAGTCCCGAGATGGGCATGGCACCGTGGCACACTCCGGATTGGCGTTTCCCCGCAGTGTCGCCGCCTATTCAGCCCGTGGTCAGACCCTGCCTTCCTACGGGCCGGAGTCCCCTTAGGACAGGTCTCCAGGCATGTTGTGGTTTACACAGATGCCTCCACCACGGGTTGGGGTGCTGTATGCAACGGGCAAGCAGCCTCGGGCTCCTGGACAGGACCTCGACTGCTTTGGCACATCAACTGCCTGGAGTTGCTAGCAGTGCTTCTCGCGCTGCGTCGGTTTCTTCCGATGCTCCGCCACAAGCACGTGCTTGTCCGCACGGACAACACTGCGACCGTAGCGTACATCAACCGCCAGGGTGGTCTACGCTCCCGTCGTATGTCGCAACTCGCCCGCCATCTGCTCCTGTGGAGTCAGACGCGGCTGAAATCGCTGCGCGCCGTTCATATACCAGGCGAGCTCAACCGTGCAGCCGACCAGCTCTCACGGCAGCCCACCCACCCTGGAGAATGGCGACTCCACCCCCAGACAGTCCAGCTGATTTGGAGTCGATTCGGCAAGGCCCAGATAGATCTGTTTGCCTCCCCGGAATCCTCCCACTGCCAGCTCTACTACTCCCTCAACGACGCTCCCAACAGCCTCGGCAGGGACGCACTGGCACACAGCTGGCCTCCGGGGCCCAAGTACGCCTTTCCCCCAGTGAGCCTCCTTGCACAGACCCTGTGCAAGATCAGGGAGGACGGGGAGCAGGTTCTGCTGGTTGCGCCATACTGGCCCACCCGGACCTGGTTCGTCGACCTCACGCTCCTCGCGACAGCCCCTCCCTGGAAGATTCCCCTGAGGAAGGACCTTCTTTCTCAGGGGATGGGCACGATTTGGCACCCGCGTCCCGATCTATGGAACCTGCACGTGTGGCTTCTGGACGGGACACGGTAGACCTCGCCGGCCTTCCACAGGCCGTGATAGAAACTATCACTCAGTCTAGAGCCCCCTCCACGAGGCAGGCCTACGCACTGAGGTGGGGTCTCTTTGTTGACTGGTGTGCCTCCCGTGGGGAGGACCCACAGAGATGTCCGATCGCAGTAGTGCTTTCCTTCCTGCAAGAGAAGTTGGAGCGTAGGCTGTCTCCTTCAACTCTCAAAGTGTATGTCGCGGCCATCGCGGCATATCACGATGCAGTCGATGGAACATCCATCGGGAAGCATCAACTGGTCGTGAGGTTCCTCAGAGGTGCGAGAAGGGTTAATCCCCCTAGACCGCACCTTGTACCCTCTTGGGATCTCTCCGTCGCCCTTCGGGGCCTGCGGGGACCTCCCTTCGAGCCGCTGGTTTCAGTCGAGCTTAAATTCCTGTCGCTTAAGACAGCGCTCCTGACCGCGCTCGCCTCCATCAAGAGGGTCGGGGACCTACAAGCCTTCTCTGTCAACGAAGCGTGCCTGGAGTTCGGGCCGGCTGATTCTCACGTTATCCTGAGACCCCGGCCCGGTTACGTGCCCAAGGTTCCCACCACACCCTTCCGGGATCAGGTGGTGAACCTGCAAGCTCTGCCCCCGGAGGAGGCAGACCCGGCCTTAGCGTTGCTGTGTCCCGTTCGTGCCTTACGGGTTTACGTGGACCGCACCCGGAGCTTCAGACGCTCCGAGCAGCTCTTTGTTTGCTTCGGAGGACAGCAGAAGGGAAATGCTGTCTCCAAGCAGAGGTTGGCCCATTGGGTGGTAGATGCCATCTCCCTGGCCTACGAAAGCCAGGGGGAGCCGTGCCCCCTAGGAGTTCGAGCTCACTCCACTCGTAGTGTTGCCTCCTCCTATGCGCTGGCGCACGGCGCCTCGCTAGCAGACATCTGCAGAGCTGCGGGCTGGGCGACACCTAACACCTTCGCGAGATTCTATAATCTCCGCGTCGAGCCCGTGTCCTCCCGTGTGTTAAGGTAACATCAGGTAATTTGCGGGAGGCCGGCAGGTGTCGGCTTGCTGCGCCATTCCCACGGGATCCGTGCGCTATCTCCCAGTATGTTCCCTCCGGCGAACCTGGGTCCTCCATGCCCCGCAGTCAGGACTAGATGCGGAGTAGTCCGCGACTGTGCTCCGACTGGGTCTCCTTCGCCCAGAAGGTTGTGGCAACATGTCTCAGTATTTTTCCACAGTCAGCCAGAAGGCTGTGTTTTCCCTCATACATCTATAACAGATTAGATGTATTCAATTTCTTTATTCCACATGCCTAAACCACATGTGCTCCGCCCCCCCAACCCATGCTTCAGTACATCTGGCACCCCTATGGGGCCCCTCTACTGGTCCCTAGGGCGTTGGGAAGGTTACGTAGTGACTCCACTTTCCGACACGTCCGCCTGTCGGCACTTGGTGTCTTGCGTAACGCAGCCTCAGGGTTGTGGCCTTTTCCATGGGTCTGTTCCCATATGTAACGTCGTAGTGAAACGACTGAAGGGGAACGTCTAGGTTACGTACGTAACCCTCGTTCCCTGAAGGAGGGAACGGAGACGTTACATCCCCTGCCACAACCCTAGGCTGCGCTGACGCCGGGCTGCGGCTCGGCTCCTCAGCAAAAACCTGAATGAGTGGATGCGCGCCGCCATCTTATATACCCGTATGTACGGGGGAGTGGCGTTGCACGCAAACTCCACTCGCCAATTTCATTGGCCTTTTCTGTAAAGCTCAGAGGTGATTGGTCACTCAGGCGAGTTCCCATATATAACGTCTCCGTTCCCTCCTTCAGGGAACGAGGGTTACGTACGTAACCTAGACGTTTCTTAACACACTTAAGTACACTTTTAAAAATTGCCATTTGAACTGACAAAAATAAACGTTTTATATTAAAGTATATTTTTAAAATGGTGTTTTAATCATCTTTCTTCATGCCATTGTTTTAAAGAAGTACACTTATTAGGATGTGTTGACTAACATTAAATCACATGTAAAGCATTTGGTTATAAATTAATTATAACTGTAGTGTGCTATTTAATATTGTACTTAAAAATATACTAAATTGCAACCATGATTATAAATGTACATTCAGCAGTATACTTTAACCATATTTCAAAGTGAATAGATGTATGAAACTATAAAGATGTACTTAAGTTCTACCTAAGTGTGTCAAAAGACACTCAAATTGAGTGTTCATTCAGTTCTTTCAATGTTATATTTAGTTATTTTAGTGTAAGTGAATTTGTGTTTTTATTTTTTGTAATAAAAGTATGCTGAAGTGTACTTCTAAAGAGCTAAAATAAAAAAAATTGGCAGTGGCTATTTGCACTAACTGTAAATAGCGATAGAGGCTATTTACACAAAATGAAAATAGCATATTTTCTTAGTGAGAGATGCTATTTACACTAAGTGCAAATAACAGTGGGTTCTATTTAACCTAAGTGCAAAATAGCTATAGATGCTATTTACACTATGTTAAAATAGCGGCTTTCTGCTATGTATAATACGTTTTAATGCAAATAGATGCAATCATCTGCACCTCAGTATTGAACAGTATGCAGCAATTATGTATCGAGTGTAAATTATAGTTTTAATTTGACTTATTAAATGGATGCTGCCTTACTGGGACAATAAGCCCTCCCTACACCTACCCTAACCCTAACCAATAATTTATTTTCAACTTTTCAATTATTTCCTTCATTTTTATTGAAAATAAATGCCTTTCCGATATGATATGAGATTTGAAAAGGGAGGAAAAAAAATAAAAAATAATCAGAAAACTGATTCGAACCCATGTCGATCGCGTTGAAAAGAGCAGAACACATGCTTTATCCTCTGCACCACTGTAACTGACGATTGACAGTCGTCTTTTGTAGTTTTGACTAGCCTAATCACACATTGGTGGGCAAAGTTAGTGTAAATAGCCTCTGCCAACAAGGGACACTCCATAAAAATTTTCAGTGAGTAAGGATTTAAATGTTGGTCTTTTCCACACATGCAGTGCATACAACTTAAGCATGTAATGCAACAGAGCAGCGTGAACATTCAGATAAATATCTGCTTTTGTCCTCCACCTAAGAAAATGATTAATAATTCTGACTAAAAGATTGATTTTTCATGTTTTTAGCAAACTATTCCTTTAAAATCCCTTTATAAAGCTCTGTAACGCACGTCACTTGGCATGAAAAGGGAATAATCTCTGGAGCCTAAAAGCTTCAGGACGCACACACATACACACACAAATAATCAGCGGATTAAGCAATAGATTGCCAGAGTATAAAACAAAATCAAAGCCCTCGTCTAATGAAGACGGAGATTTGTGGGATTACACACAAGCGCTGAAAAGCCCCATGACTTGATGCACATTCAAGCTCACACAGATAAACACAAAAACATGCATGTAAACATTTAACTTAAAAGACTGTAAATCTGCGAGCTTTGATTCCACCTGCCGCAAATGTTCAGCATTTTAGGAAAGGGCCGTCTGTCCGGAAGTGTTTGCGTTGATGCAGTTTCTGTTTCTATCACGTATTTATCTGAAGATCTTCAGGAAGACGGCAACAGCTCTGTGCTCCTATAAAAGCTGTGACGGTTTTGTCTTATGGGGAGATTAAAAGCTCTTGTAGCATTAAAGAAGAAACTGTACCTAGAGAAATCTGTGTTGAAGCAGGGCATCATGGGACGACAACTGTGCCTGTTTCTTATTAGGTCTGTCACCTGTCAGCCCTATAATAAAGTTCTATTTTGAGCTTCTGATAGCAGACGGACGTGAACCTCAGCTACCTGAGACCCCGATGATGTCTTCATTGTATTTTTGTAAGTTTTTATTTTTGATGAACAGACAGGGAAAACGAGAGACATATGTCACCTTTTGGTTAAAAATAGCTGTCTATATGAAGTGCATATTCACTCTGAAAAATAAACAGTCTATGACAGACTCTAGATTTTCCAAGCGCTTTTTCTGTTCCATTTCTAGCATTACTGCAATGTCCAAATGTGACATGACTGATGTTGTAAAGCAGCCAGTTATCAATGTCAGTTGTGAATAAAATCCAAAGACGTATATCATAGTGTCTGACATAAAAGAATTTTGATGTCTCACATTATGCCGTGGCTTTACCTGAGATCTCACTGTTGTCATATCATACAGTCTGACAAGGAGCAATTGTAAGGACTGGAACAAGTAGCACAGAGCGCACTGGGCTTTACTGGCGTCTTTCTCAGGATGTGATGCTGTTTGTGTGCTGTGTTTTTACCCACGACTTGCTAATAAAATAACTCATTATTTGATATATATATATATATATATATATATATATATATATATATATAGATATATAGATATAGATATAGATATATATATATATATATATATATATATATATATAAGTGTCATCTGCTCATTAGGGATGCATTTATTTGTTTAAAAAATGGTCAAAACAGCACAACTGTGAAATATTATTTCAATTGAAAACAGCTGTTTTCTGTGTGAATTTATTTAACATATAATTTATTCCTGTGATCAATGTCAAAATGTTCAGCCTCATTTTTATAGTCTTCAGTGAAACATGAACCTATATTCCAATTTGCTTCTTTCTGATTATCACTGTTAAAAACAGTTGCACTGCTTCATATTTTTGTGGAAACGATGCATATTACTTTTCAGGATTCTTTGATGAATAGAAAGTTCAAAAGAACAGCATTTATTTGAAATAAAAATCATTTGTAACATGATAGTTGTCTTTACTGTCACTTTAATGTAAATATATTTGGAGGGAAAAACGCAGAGTGTATCTAGTGTCTTCCCTGCACTTTCTGTTCAGTTATATTATATTATTGGTCTTTCTGAAAACAAAATTAAGGGAATGGCACGCATGGACTACACAGTTCAAATTAAAGTCTGCAAGGATGTACGTACATAATTAGAACTGATGCGTCCAAAATCGAAGTCCTCAGACTAAGAACCACATTCGAGAAGAAGCAAACTTTGTGACCGTTAAAGTATGTTCTATATAGTATGAATGTGTGTAATATGAATGCAATACCGACATACTATATCTGTAGTTTTCAGTATAGCATTAAGGGGAGCACTGTATTTTGCAGACGTGTGCCACATTTATATACTATGTACTTTTTATAGTAATTACAATAAGTGGGAAATAACTAGGTACTAACCCTCAACCTACCCCTAAACCAATGTAGTCACCTTATATTACCCAGTATTTGTTTAGGTAGGTACACTGTATGTACACATAAGTGCATGTACTGTAAAATAAAGTGCAACGACATTAACGAAATAAATATTACAATTTGTTGCATTGTTTTCACTGCCTTGTTACAGCAGCGTGTCAGTGGTACTACACACACATGAGTGATGTCATACAGCTCTGCTGTATAATCAGATAGCTGATGCTCTTTGTGCAGGTAAAAATGCGTTCATTTTAACAGCACCTGTTCTGGGAATGCGCTGCTGGATCGCGACTCAAATTGGATCCTGGCCAACCAATAGATTTTTAAATAGATGTCCTCTGAAATGCTCGCTGCATCATCATAAATTTGCATATGGAGTTTAAGACTAAATCAGCTGAAAGCATTTGAAAGAGGAAGACATGACCTTGACTATCGCACACCTCCCTCTTACAGCATCATTCTGGGCTTCGTCAATCCAAAACGCCCAAGTGCATTTTTTTATTAAAGCTCTCAGGCGAGATCTTAATTTTATTCTTAAATGAATCCCAACAGGGAAACACACGGAACATTTGTCAGGTTGAATTTGCTTCTCGGCAGGATATGAAGCTGATTGCAAAACCATGACTGAATCTGTTTCAGTCCATTTCTTGTTTTATGTGTATATGAGTATGGTACAAGTTCAGTGACATTAAAGAATAATCATGTAAAACGTACAAAAGTGCACATGCATGAAATATAAATCTGTAAATACAAGAAGCTTAAATTTCCTGGTAAAGATTATTCTTCTTATGATCTCTGCGGGTCATTGCATCTAATGAGCTCTATATGGTGTTTGCTATGTGATTTCTTTGTGTTTGCTGCATTTCATTGCTGTCATGTTTCTTTAATGAGTTCAGCTTCTATCAGTAAAAAAAAGCTCCAGGAGTGCATTTCCCAAAAGCAACTATGATGGCAAGCTCTGTCATTATCAATAAAGTTCCATGAAACTTGCTACCATAGTTAGCTAACGATGCTTTTGGAAAACGTACCCCAGATCAAAACAATAAATCTACTTCAACTGAATTCAGGCACTATTGTTTTCCTGCTCTAATGTGCAATGTGCAATAAATATATAAATGGAAAAACTAGACTGACCTAAAATCAGCTGTAAGGTTCACTCACCATTTTAGGATTAGTTTTGTCTAGAAGTCCGCAAATGAAACACTCTTAGAACATCATTAATGACACCTGGAGACTAAACCCTAAAGCAATAGTTCATCCAAACATTCTGTCATCATTATTTACCCTTATTTCGAACTTTCTTCTTCTTCTTCTTCTTTTTTGAAACACACAAGCTGATGTTTAGGAGAATGTTCACAATTATGGCAAGCAAAATTTGTCTTAAAATGCACCCAACTTGGTGTAATTAAATTTTAGGAAAAATCTGTAATTGCAATTATTACAAGAATTTAATTAAAAAGCTCTTTAATTTTAACCGTTATCAGTATAAAGTGAACTAGTAAGTTTTCTTAATGTAACTATTACAATAATTTGATAAGAAAGCTCTGTTTTTATAGTTAGTAGTAACTCTGGAAAAAGTCATAATTTATTGAAAATGCATTTATCCCATACTACTTCAAATCCATTGACATATTTATTAACATACACTGCCCTCCAAAAGTTTTGGTTTTGGACAATATTGGCATGAATCCTTTTTTTAATGTGTGATCATTTTGCACTAATAAGGGACAATACAAACTACAACTATATATATATATATATATATATATATATATATGTATATATTGAAGGAAGAAAAAAAAAGAATGGACAAACTGATTTATTAATTAAAAACTGTAAGAAGTGCTAAAATAACACTGGTACAAAGATGTAATTAAGATGTACATTAACAATATTTTGCACACATTTCACCTTAAACCTCTACATTATTTTTGTTCTTCCTTTCTTTCTTTGACAACGACAATGACAACGACTTAACATACCTAAGCGGAAACTCGTTTTAATCTTTGAAGACATCCCCAAAGGCAGGTTTCGTTCACTTCTGAGGACACTTTGTGCCCCAAATACAGCTAAATAAACTTGTACTCTGTCTGGCTTTTCAAACACACACATTATGACAGCATGGCGTCAGGCTTCACTCTCTGGAGGCATGAAATGCATGACGTCTGTCAGCTACCCTCTCTCTTACCCCGTCTTGCCAGGAGGGGACGTGCCCTAGACATTTCAGTATGTATTTGGGGGCTTGCAGCAGACAAATGAACAGTGAGAGGGGTAGAAAATGGCCTCCCAGCGCCGCCTCTGCTATATTTATCAGTGTCTCCTGTAGTCTGAGCACTGCTGAAGAGATCTACAGCACTTAAATCACAGAGAACACACTTTGCCACTGTGCACTCTGACTCTGTGGAGTCAAATTAGCTCAGTGAATGAATATTCTTTGAAAGCAACAGTCCATGCAAAAAATGCTAATTATGTATTTTACTTTCCTGAAGTTTCAAAACTTTATTGGTAACTTCTATGGAACACAAAATGATTAAAAAAAAAAAAAAAAAACTACTTTAAACTGTATGCAATGCTGTATTTATTTATTTATGGTTGAAGCATTGCTGAATGTACTGACGCATTTATGCTAAACGAAAATAACATTCACTTAGAAATCTTGGAAGTGGTGAAGCATGTGTTTGTTGCATGTACAGATTAGCATGTAGTGTAATACAGACAATAATCTTCATATATCAACACACACTTCTGTGTGCCAATAACGCACTGAGCACCAGTCTACAGGATTCACAAGAAAGACATGCTGTCATATCAACACTTTCATACTGTCTGTATGTGCGTGAGCTTTCAGAGCTCTACTGCCATCCAAACTCATTCGATATTATTAGCTCAGGTCTGTGTGTGTGTGTGTGTGTGTGTGTGTGTGTGTGCATCAGACTCAGCCTCTTCCTGAATTCAGGGATTGTTTCCTGCAATGCAACTCACAAAAACACACACACACAGATACTCATTTATCTATATAAATGAGGACATATCATAGACTTCTATTGTTTTTGGTACAGCTACATGTGCATTCATAATAAAATATGTGGGGAAAAAAAATCTATAAAAAATGTATAATACAAATTATTTTCTATAAATAGATGCATTGTTCTTTGTGTTGTCCCTGGATTCCTCAGTATGCACATTCTTTTTAAAACTACACATAATTTCCCTTTAGCATCCCTTGTGAAAAATAAATACACTTTAGCATACTTTTGCAAAAAAAACAAACTGTATTTATTATGAAAATAATAAATTAACTGAATATACTTAGGTGCACACTGCATGTAATGTCTTTGAACTCTTGGTTGCATATTAATTAATTAACTGCAATTAAATTAAAATGTACTATATGTTTAAATTTATATTTAAAGCAATTATCTGAACTTTAGAGTGTTTTTAAGCCACTTAAGTATGACTTAAGGTAACCCCTATATTTAATTTTATAATTGTATTATTTTTGAAATATGATTAAAGTGTACTTGATATGCTAATGAGAATTTGTGGCAAACTAAAATCTACTTTAATATATAGTTGTATTGAAATTTGTAAGTTGTGTATTTAAATATATTTGTAATTACACATTTGTAATGATGAAGTTGAATTTAGCACATTTAAAATATATTAACTTTAAATGTAATGATGAATAATAATAATGTTAGTCAACACATCGAAATAAGTGTACTACCTTGAACGCATGACAAGATATTATGATATTATGATATTATAAACATAATAACACAATTCTGCATTATTCCAAAGTGCACTTTTAAAAAGTGTATTTTTTAAATTGTGAAATGTAATGCAATTTAAATTAACACACTTTCACAAGGGACACCACTGTAATACAGACACACAAACACACACAAAGCACGCTGATGGAACATCTGTGAGCATAAACGCACATGGAGATGAGTACTAGTTTGTCAGGTCAGTCGTTCTTAAGTCCATGTCTTTATTTAAGTGCAGCACAAGTGCTGCGTCTGCTGCTTGCTGTCGTCCTGACTCAGCAGCTATTGTCAATTCCGTTTAATTTTGTCATGCTTGACTTCCTGCTACCTCGAGCCCTGTCTGCCAGAAGCTCTTCAGCGGCCTGTCAACTCCAAACAGAAAAAGCTCCACGGACAGATGGACGGTGGGCGGATAATGGAGGAGGAAGATGATGTTTCTCTTTCTTTATTTCTTTCTTTCTTTCTTACTTCGTTCCTTTCCATCGTTCTTTTTTGCTTACCTTAATGGCGTTGCTGGAGATCTGTATCTCGTGGAGTTTGCGCATGGTGCCATCACGGTCGATGAAGTATGAGGAGGCGAGCTGGTGCAGTGCCTCGACTCCTTGGGTGGCGTTGACCATCTTCCGGTCCAGCTTGTTCTTGGCCATGTACATGGTGAGAGCTTCCTCACCTAATGGCACAGAGCAATATGGTCAGTTAACGCAAGACTTCACTTCCTGTCTTTCAGATGCCAAGAGTTAAAATATCACACTTTCACAATTTGCTCGCTCACATGTCCTTCGGTGACTCTCTTTCTTCTCATTCAATTTACATGTGACATCAAGACACTCATTGATTACTGAGTGTATTATCACTGACTCAACCATTAGGGATGCTTGTACCGCTCGAGCATTAAGGTGTGGTCACGCTGCATTTTTCGTTCCATTGACTTCCATTCATACGCATGCGTCAGACCGGAAATGCAAGCCCGTGTGAAAAGTTTTCCGCATTTCGCTGCGTTCCAAAGTTCAAGCTTGGTGAACTCTGACCTGCGAATTCGCCTCACGTGACACCATGTGACCAACAGCAGATCGATGCGTCACAGCATGAGCTCTTAGCTGAATGAAAAGAATATAAATTTAAAACTGCAGCGCTTTTTACGTTTTTAGATGCATTATCTATTTGTCATGTGTTGAATTGAACTTTTTAAAAAGACACTGCAGAGCATGACATCATATCACGACTGCTGCAGTATCTGAGGGAATTTTGCATGATCAAAGTCTAGTGTGACTGCGGCTTTAAGGATTTTTTGTTTGTTTTTGTTTGTATGCAAGCCTTTATCCGGCGATCTTCATCTCCATCCTGAGCAGCGAGTCCAGCGACCGTAAGCAACAGCAATAAACCCACACTGAAGTGCATCTTACAAATTCAAATAGTGCCACATCAAGAAATGACAGGTTTTATGGCAGGAAAATCGAACGCTCATTGGGTTGTGGCTAGAAGGGATACAGCTCAGACCGGTAGCTAACAATGAAATTACTTAGCCCTTCCTATAATACAAAAACAGTACTATTGTTGTACAGTGTGACAAAAATAACGCTAGATTGATGTGTGCAAGCCCAAAAGCCAGAATCGTCTCCCTTCTAGGCTTTACCCGCTCACTGGCCTACGCCTGGATTCGTCACAGATTACGACATGCAGTGTTTTCTGCTGAGGTGTGTTTGAATGATGCGTGCGCGCCTTCACAGAGTAAATCAGGAAAATATTTTCAGTGATTAACAATTTAAATTCTGCTCTGCACCTCACACAAAACTACTGCATGACTGTGGCTGCAACGCATCGCCATTTGCACTGCTTTTGGTACTGCTTTTGACATTTTTGCAATAAATAAATGATTGTGATTTCACTTATCTGTCTGTCATTTTTTCTTTATTGCTGTACAGAGAGTTATGGTTAGGTTTAGAGGTAGGAGTGGGATTAGCGACTATAAAACATACTTTTTATGCTATGTTATTACTAAAATGGTCATTTTGTGCCTCTAAACGTTATGTATAAATACCCACATGGAAACAATGAGCTCTTTCTACATTCCATTTCAAAGTTTTTTCTACATTTCAGAAACATTTGCATGCACCAAATATATATATATATATATATATATTTATTTATTTTTTTTATTTTTTTTTCTAAGGATAAAGAGTGATAAAAAAGATAAATCCAAAATCCCCCTGTAAAAACGCTATACTCTACCTTGTGGAAAAACAAAAAAAAACAAAACAAAAAAAAAAAAAACCTGAACCTGACTTTATCCAGTTTTCAGATTTCCATTCTGGAAATGTATGCAAATTTGTGCATATTTAGACAAAACTCAATTTGCATATTCAAACATACAGTTTCAGAAAACTTGTAATATAAAACAATTATCCTGATTTGCCTTAGCTGGATGATATCCAGAAGGGGAAGGGAAAATAAATAAATAAATAAATAAATAAATAAATAAAAAAGAGTCTTCTTTGCCTGTGGTGCTTTGCCTTAGATTTCTGTCTAATTGGAAAACTCAAATAGTTTTTTTCTTATAAAACATACTCCAAAATCTGATTTATTTATATTTTTGCATTGTACTGTTATGCTGCAGTTTGGACATTTGGCAATATATAGTCCTGTTGTCAATCGGCTCTGGAATGACATGAGGACAACTAAATGATTTCCTCTACTGTTGTACAGTAAAAACATACTGAGATGTCACAGCAACAGCACATTTCAAGAATTGTTGTCATGCTTTATGAAGTCGTCCCACTGAGGTTGCCAACATTCATACGGGCATCATTCTGAGTGCTGTGGTTCATGCAGCCAACATGTCATTTTATCAACATGTTTCTTCAGCGTGGACTTCCTAGTGTGTAAGAACTGCCAAACACACCGACATGATGGAGACTCAGCTTGCATCGGTGACTCACTTCACACACTGTCACCGAGAAAATTTTGCTTACAGTGTCAAACTGACATGACCCGAGTCTCTCTCTCCTTCAGTCACACCACTCGATGGCAAAGATTTCTCCTCCACTGGAGTCGAGTGGGAAAAGCAGCTATGATTGATTTTTGCAAAGCGCCACTGACCTTTTCCTAAATAACTCATTCACTAGGACACCAGAGGAATATCTGCTCAGACAGTTGCCGTAAAAAACCAGCCGGCAAAAAACACCAGCTATGTGTTGACACAGACAAACACAGGGAGCAAAAACACTCTCTCTCTCTCTCTCCTCCTCTCTATGCATCAGCTTTTCTCCCATTCTATCTTTAGCATTAAGCACTCAAACTAAGCACTACAGTAGCTCTGCTCCAAACCATATAGTGCACCCTACTCAGACAGCACTCATAACCGCAAGCTAACATTGGTAATACAAAACACTACACTTTTCAAAATAAAGGTTTCAAAAGGGAGGGTTTTTTTTTTTTTTGCAACAATGCCATAGAAGAACCATTTTTGGTTTCCTAAAGAACCTTGATCAGTTCTTGATTTTTTTTTCCTTAATGTGAAAAACATGTTACTAATCTAAATGAAGAACCATCAACTGTGAATAAAGAAGATTTACACATGCGGACAAAAGATTTAGTCTGAAAATAAATCATACAAGTTGTTTTTTTTGTTTTTTTTTTGTAAATCTTATAATCTTATGTTTGAGTTGGCAAGGTGGGCCTTTTACCCCACACACGGGGTAAAAGGCTCACCAGCATGGAGTAAAAGGCACACAGTATTGACACAAATATTTCTGATTTAATTATGTCTAAGGTAAAAAATGTTCAATCAATCACTTTAGCAAAGTTTGTACTATTTTTAACTTATTTTAATAAATAAAATAATTATTTTTGCTCAATAAATATACTGTCATTAAAATGCGTTAATATAAAACATATATTTTAAAATACAGAAACAAAATCATTTTAAAATGTAAAGATTCTGAAAGCATTGAAAGAGATCTCATAGTAATTTAATATAGATTTTCAGCAGTAACAACAAATGATATTTTATTATATGATATGATTAATAGCATGTTTTAAATACGATGGTTTCGTTCTAAACGCGGTGATTATCTCTAAGATGGACACCCAACATAATATATCATATTTACCATTTTAATCTAACCGTCGATTTTAAAGGAAAGCGCGAACAAACAGCGCGCCTACTACTGGCCTGGCATGCATAATACAGCGTTTTTGGCAGTTTTTGCAGATATGTGTAAACGTAAATCGTTTTGAAAATGTTGTTGTGTATACGTGAAACTTTTTAAATATGCAAGGTAAAACTTTTTGTGTTTTTGACTACATTGTTGTCGTGTAAACATAGCCTCAGTGTTTTGGATGCTTTTTTGAAGACCAGGGTTACCACTGACAGCTAAATATGATCAGTAGGTTAAATGATTAAATGAATGCACACATAAATACACATATACTACAAGTATATGAACATGTAACATTAAAAACATTTACATTATAAAAATAATGATACAAATGGTGGCTATAAAAGCATTTTGGTTTCACAAAGAACCTTTAATGGAACACTTTTTGTGAAATTTGTTAAGAACCATTTGTGAAAAACATTGCAAAGAACAGAACCTGAGAACAGAACTGAGATCCCTCATTTTGTCCAAAAGACAACACACATGGATATGGAATAGCATACTAGCATAGCACTCTTACTATTCCTGCAGTATAGCTCGTATATGGTGTGTATAGTATGCAAACCAGAATGCATGAAATAGCTGCATGACCTATATTGCAGTTGGCAAACTGTGCAGTATAAACCAGAGCACAGTATGTGTGAGACTGCAACCTAAAAAACAATGTGATTGACTTGAACTTCCATTTTTAACATCATCTTGTCAGTACACGTTAAACAAGATTTCATGCTAATTAAAAATGTGCATTTTTGAGATGATAAGTAGACCCATGCATAGCAATAAGATCATGTGACAAAAAAATGTGTAACACTTCATTTTAAAGTGTCCTTGTTACTACAGAAATAACAGTAAATGAGTTATGCATAATTACAGGGAACAAACTCTAAACCAAACTCCAACTCTCTAGTAAGTACGTGTTGTTAAATACTGTAATGCGGTACTTAATTGTATAATTACATAGTATTAAGTACACCTTAAATAAAGTGTAGACCAAAAATATATCATGCTACTGTTTGGAATGTGTATCATGTTGCCTATTGAATTCTGTTGAGGCTGTACTTTGTAATTTGGTGGACAAACCACAATTGTGAAACAACCCTTTTCACTGAATAATTGTGTGGGCTGCATAGTTCAACAATCAACTGTAAAGCCAAAAAAACGAAAGCCGTTTTCTATCCAGAGCATTCTAAATCATTCACTTTGTGCCGTCTCACGCTGTGTCCACACTAGAAGTGTTGAAGCAGCACATCAGCTCAAGATCTTGACTATCTGCTGACCAACCAGCTGTGAGCTTCAGGCTACACTTCAACAACAGTAACAGAGATACAAAATGACAGAACAGAAAACTGTTGGTATAAAAATGGACTTGGGCTCCCTTGTGAAAGACTTTAGCATTCTTTTTAAAAGAATACTTATTATAGAAATAATATACTTGAATATACTAATGTAAATTAATTTACTAAGTGTAAATTGAATGTAATGTTTTGGACACTTGAATGCATCACAGTTAAATTAAAATGTATCATAGTTTAAATGTATATTAAATGCAATTAACTTTAACTTTACAGTGCTTTATTCATGCCATTTAAGCAGGACGTAAATACATCTTTGTATGTAATTTCATAACTAAATGTATTGTCTTAGAAGTACGGTTAAAGTACTGAATGTACTGACAAATATTTATGATAAACTATAAATGTCATTTCTCTGAAACTTCTATGTCTTGTATTTAAATATATTTGTAATTACACATTTGTAATAATGAAGTTGCAATTTATTTATTTATTTATTTATTTTTCGTTTTACATTGCACATTCAACATAAACAAGCACATTTTTAATGGGTCTGATTCCTAGTAAACATGAACTAATAAACACATCTTATAATATTAAAGGCATTTTGGATAAAAGCATCTATTAAATGCATTTACATAAAAGTAAAAAAACAAAACAAAAAAAATTTAAACTGATAGACATTACAAGCCTGTATGTCAGTTTTTGATATAACTGCCAGAAATTATATCTGTCAGCTGAAGGCATGTTATGACCCACCCAGTCTCATAAAAATACGTACCTCTAGGTAGTTTTCTGCAACACTGTTTTTACGTACCCTACTGCACGTTTCATGGCGGTTTCAAAGAGAAATGTCCACTGAGTGGCACTAAAACACGGGTTCAAAACATGAACCCTAGCACGTTTGTATTACATTGACATAGGTATGTATTGCTGTGTTTTTATTACATTGCTTTAGGTACACATTGTGGCGGTTCAAAGTTCAAATATCCGGGGACTGTCACCAAAAGTTAATGCTCTGTCGTGTTGGAAATATGCCCTACACCAAACCCAACCCTAAACCTACCCGATAGTGTTAAATTCAAAACTGGTATAAATCACATTTGTTGATGCAAGTGTGCCATTAGAATTGTCCTTGTGTGCAAGTTTTACATCTCTGTATTGTGTGCTGTATGAAGCTGGATATGTGATGCTAATATTCAAAAGCATCAGTTTGCAAATCTCCCAGCATATTAAAATTGTTTTGAAGTTATAACATAATATTCTGCAAGTAAATGTGCAAAAATATTGCGCTTTATTAATCGAAACTGTGTAAATCATACTTTGTGTGAAAAGAAATAAAAACTGTTGGAGTTTTACTGCCTCTAGTGTTCATTTATTTTGGAAACTGCTGTAATATGTACTTATTGGTACGTATTTCACATACTGCGAAAAAGTGCCCACAGGAACATTTTTGCCATGAGACCAGGAAGGTTTTGAAACAAAGGACACTTCTAGTGTGCATTTACGTGCTCAATCTCTGCTTATGATTAATGGCCTAACAAGACGTAAGGTCATCTAAAGGTCATGTGTCATCGGTTAAAGGTCATAAATTGTAAAGCAACAACCAAAGTGGTGTCTTAATTTAAATGCATTTACATGCATTCCAGCTGCTTTTCTTTTCACTTTTTCTTGAGTTCTTATAGGTATCAACATATAACCGCACATTTATCGATCATAAAACTGAGGTTTTATGTTTCCCCACATGCCACACACTGTTCAGAAGCCACAGGAGCTGCATATGAAGACAGATAACCAGGTTTTGTAACGGATTTCATGTCACATATGTTCAGCAATCCTAAATCACAGTAACAGCTGATGTCATCTGTCTGTTTGGCCCTCATCTTCCTGCAGGCATGTTAATGTTATGTGCACGTCCATGACTGTCGATTAACCTGCTAGCTTCAACCTTTCAATCCCTTTGACCTTTATTTTCGGTTGTCTATACTGTTCAATCTCAACTAAGAGAAATGTGCTACAACAGGGGCACACGGCACACCCTGACGCTAATGTGAGTAACCTTTAAAGGCAGCATTAATAAATCAGATTTCCTGTTAATCAACCGATTAATCAATGTAAGGACGTCTACAGCAAACAAAGAACAATGAACCCTAATTTGACCTTGAGCTGCAGTATAATTACAAGCTCTCCGTCTGTCCACAATAAAGTGGTTGCTTCCTCCGGCGCTGATATCCGAACACCAGCGTCTCGTACAGTTTGTAATCACAGATATTACGAGGCGAGTCCAGGTATTAGCCTCGCGTTTCTCCGGATTATACAGCGGTTTGTGATTTATTGTGGTACTCTGGACTGGAACAGGCATATTGCTTCTATCGATTTTCCATTGGGTTTTATGGTCGTATCGTGTAGGTGACAGAGGGTAAGGGCTTTCGTGTCCATGGATTCCCTTGAACACTGCGTCTGAAATGTAATGAAATTCCAGTCTGCATTTCATTTTTCTTTGCTTTGCAATAAACTCTATGTCGTTATAATGACCAATAAATGCTATAATGACCAACAGCGCAACCACTGACCTGCTCAACACTTAAGGACAAAAATCATTTGCAATTCCAAAGACCATTATACATTCTTCAGCATGAATAAATGAATAAATGAATGAATGAATGAATTATATATATTCTTTGATAATATTTCAACATTTTCTTTTGGGTATTTGCCAATACTAATATATTTACAGCTGAGGTCAAACATTTACATACATCTTGCAGAATCTGCAAAATGTTAATTATTTTACCAAAATAAGAGGGATTATACAAAATGCATATTATTATTTATTTTTATTTTTTTTTTTATTTAGTACTGACCTGAATAAGATATACTCCACAAGCAAAAACAATTGAATTGAATTTGTAAAAATGACCCCGTTCTTAACTTATTTTGGGTAAGCATGTAGGTATCTTCTGTAGCTTCTGAAGGGCAGTACTAAATAAAAATAAATACATAAATAAATAAATAAATAAAAATAAATAAATAATAATAATAATAATAATAAAGGCAAAATAAGAAAAATGTACACTTCTTCATGCTGTTCAAAAGTTTTCACCCCCTGGCTCTCAATGCATAGTTTTTTTTTTTTTTCCTTCTGGAGCATCAGTGAGCATTTGAACCTTCTGTAATAGTTACATATGAGTCCCTCAGTTGCCCTCAGTGTGAAAAAAGATCTCAAAATCATACAGGCATTGTTGGAAAGGGTTCAAATACACAAACATGGTGAAAAACCAAAGACTTTGCTGGACCTGAAGGGTCTTTTTAGAAGAACAGCAGTTTAACTGTTCAGGACAAACAAGGGACTCATGAACAACTATCACTGGAAAAAAACAAACAAACAAACAAACAAAAAACAGCTGTGAATCATTCAGGTAACAACAGAGTATTAGGATAAGCATGTGTGAACGGGGTTATTTTTATAAATTCAATTATTATTTTCTCTTGTGGACTATATGTAAACGTCTTTTATGTGAAATATCTTATTCAGGTCAGTACTAAATAAAAAAAAAAACACACACATTTTGCACGATCCCTCTTATTTTGGTAAAATAATTAACATTTTGCAGATCCTGCAAGGTGTATATAAAATTTTGACCTCAACTGTAGTAGCATTTTGTAACTTTTATGTGCAGAACAGCTGGACAAACTGCAGCTTTCTCACAGCTTGTTTAATATTATCATGTTAACGGATTATTGTAATCAATTGTTAATAACATGCAATGGTTTTGAATATAGCAGTGCATTTTATGAGATATAAACAGGAAATATGCATTATAGTGTTTCTGTACCTCTGCAAGAGCATTGTATTTACTGATAAAATGTACAGATTGAATGCCACTTCTTCAGTAACTGAAAATGTGATTAAATGTATTAGTTTTTAGAAAGGTAATTGTGTGTTTTTGTAAAATTTAGTTATGTATACATGGTCTGGCTATATATATATATATATATAGCATTTAAAGGAGCACATACTAGTGTTTCCCTAGATGTAATGGTATGTCCATGTCTCTTTAGTACTCTAAGACATTGGTTCTGCTGGGTCCCACATAGTGGGATTGCCAGAGCGTTCAGAGACTTCCACAGAAGCACACAGATGCTTGACACATGCGCTGGCTTTAATGTGGATCAGACAGCATCATCCTCTCGGCAATGTGTTGTGCTGTGTGCGTGCCTGCTCTCCGCTCATGTTTATCTGCCAACATAATGACACACTGTAAAACGCACGACTGACACTGAGAGCATTGACCTTAGGCCTGTTATCGTGTCTTATGACCCCTAGAGCAAACGCAGTCTACTGACACACTGAAACATGATGATCATGACGAGAGACAGAGAAACCATGAATGAAGCTGTATGGCTCATTCTCAGAAAACTGTGCATTAAAATCTCCCTTAGCACAGCCAGAAACAGAGACCAACTCAATGACATGGGGTTGAAGGTCAGTGCAAAAAGAGAATTATCTAGCAAATGTCATTGCATCGCACCACATTAATAAATAATTAATATTACTGTGCTTTGTTCCAAGGAAAATGGCTTTAAAATATAAAAAACAAAATAAAAAAGCCTTATTGTGATAATGATTTTAGAATTACTGATCTGTATTTTACTGATCAGTAAAGGTGTTAAAATATTTAGATATTTAAAGAGATGTAAAACTAATCAAAATAATATAAAAATGATAAAAAACAAAATAAGCGGCAGTGCATTTGGTTTTATTCTGTTCTTACAGTCCAGCATCATATTCCTTCCTCCGATCCGATTTCTCTATGCCATAATTATAGCATCAAGTTTAACCACTAAGCCAGAACTGATCTAATATTTCAACCCCTGAACACAAACTCCCCATGAAAGCCAAACGACAGCATATCAGAGCAATTACGCTTGACAGCTGTGAATCTATATGAAACTGAGCCTTTAAAGGACAAAAAGGGTATCGGGCTCAGTTGAGCTCCGCACAAACACGTGAAATGTGATTATGAATTGGCATTACAGACAAAATCCATTAACAGAATGATTCATTCCCAAATGTTCCACAGCAACGAATCTCACGAACCACAAGAAAATATATAGCAACCATAAAATTGAGCATAGTTAGGACAGGAAAATAGACATATCAACACTTAATGCAAGACAATACGGGAAATTATTACGTAAATTATGTCTCTTACTGAAATATGTAGTAGAAAACCCATGAAACCCATGTATGTTATTTTAAAGATTTACGCATTATTTCGATGATGTAAAATGGTCGCACTTGGTGAGCTACTGGCGCTACCTGTTGCTGTTTTTAACACATTCTCACTTCCAACTCGTCACATATTAACGTTTGGCCAGGACCCTTTGGCGTCACTTTTTTGCGTAATGTTTAATGTGCAAGGTCCTCCATCGCTTTAAATAAGAAAGCCTTGGTGTCAATATGCGGACGCAAAACAAAAGGCACTGGGAATTTTATCATCATGATTTCATTATATATTGGGTAATAATATTGCCATTGTTGCATATATGTTGCTGTGTAATTGTTCAATGTAAACAGTCACAACAGTTTTATTTACATTACACTATTCACACATTTATGAGCATGTAACCCAACCCCTACCCAAAAATGCCACCAGAAGACACAAGACACTACAATCTGCCATGCCTATTCAAACAGAACTTTCCATTGAGGAAGGTCAAAACAGGACAGATTTTTTTTTTTTTTTTTTTTAATTTAAAAATTGTGATAACATTACAAGTGGACCTCAGACAACAGTACAAAATAATAATAATAATAAAAAGGAAGTTCATGATCCCTTTAAATAATGTAACACTTTAATGGGTTTTCTACTACATATTTCAGTAAGAGACATTATTTATTTTATATTAAGCCATAGAAGTCTTAATACCCAGGGTTCCCTTTAAGCGTTTGTTCATACATTATTCACTTCATTTTATTATTGCACTTAATCTATTTGTGTCTGTAGATTTCATTTACAATACATATTTTAAAGGCATCTCTTTCTATCTCTCTCTCTTTCTCTACTTTAGTAACATTTACATGTACCGAACTTTACAGTTTTCTTCCTACATGAGCAAAACCTTCAGAATATCTTTTTTTTTTTCCATAATGAAAATGTTTGTTGACATTATTTTGGATATATGGGATGAATCAATCAATCAAATCAAATCAAATCAAATCAAATCAATCAATCAATAAGAATTTTGAATCAGTCTCTATCCAATGTTTAGATTTCTGTTCTGGAAATGTATGCAAACTTGAATGCATATTTAATCAGATAATGCCTCAGGTGAACATTTAAACACAACATTTCAGGAAATGTGTAATACAAAACAATTGTATTAATTAATTGACAATAATCAACTGGGGAAAGTATGGTAATATCTATTAGTTAAAGGGAACCCCAGGTATTAAGACTTGTATGGATCATATAACGTAAATGATAACTGTTAGTCAGAGGTGGGTAGTACTCAAGTAAAAGTACAAGTACTTCTATAAATAATTACTCAAGTAAGAGTAACAGTAACAATCCTAATAGTTACTTGAGTAAGAGTATCCAATGAAAAATCTACTCAAGCAGCGAGTTACTAGTTACTTTGCATACTGATTTCCACAGGGGCATTTCTTCATTTCTTACTTGAGGGCAATTTTATAACTAGCCTTAACTCATATAACCTATTAAAGGTTGAAGCTGCAATGGCAGTTTGTTGTTTAGGCTGATGAGAGAATTTGTGAATGCATAGCCTATTCATTCAGTCAATGAGCGCACACTGAACAACTCCGGAGTTCTCCGTGGTGACAAATCAAAACACCTCTGATTGTATACTGCATTCGTAAGCGCAGAAGAAATGTATGCGATCCGTTACAACACTCAACGCTGCAGACCGCACTAAAAAAAGGATATGATGCAATGTAATAAAGCAAATCTACTATAAATGAAATGCAGCGATCGACACTTCATTCATTTCACTTTACACATTTAATGTGACAGTCGGTGTAGCTCACCGCTACTACAATATTACTTAAATGAAATCGAATGTATATGTGTGGAATTGTTTACAGACAGCACACACAGTGTTCAACTAATAAAGACCCTCAGTGCAGGCCAACCGTACAATTTGCAGATTTGGTTTCAATTAATTGTAGATAGACTGTAGACATACATATATAGAATGATGTGGATTAAAAAAAAAAAAAAAAAATTGATATGATTCTTTAGGGTCTTAATGAAAAGTCTGTAATATACTTTGGTTAAAAATTCTCAATGGTTATGTAAAACAACACCCTTTTTACCTTGCCAAAATGAGCTCTGCAAAATTCATCCTGTTCTGGTTGAGGTTGCGTTAAATGTTAATGAGCTCTGCTCACCCCGCCCCTCTCTTCTCTCTGTGGAGTGACGAGCCTGTTTACTTTAGCCGAATTTAGTCGCGTTTAGCCGCTAAACCTGCTAACTAGCACCCTATTGAAAAAAGGCAATCGCAAAGATTCATAAAAAAAAAAACCTTATACTCACTTCTGCTGTAAGTGAAGTTGGATCACGAATGATTCACGCAAACATAGACAGATATATGTAGATCGGGGCGCATTCCATTCACAAACAAACGTAGTCCACTGCATCTACATGTCGGGAGTAAATGATGACCACTATGTTAATTATTACATCCAGCAACACAACACTTCAATCGCTCAGTCGGAGATATTCTTGTCTAACTTACGTCCCTGCTCCGGCATCAAAACAATGGAGGTCGGACTGTTGTAAGGCGGGTCTGAGGTAAGACGCTCATGTCAATCAACTATCGTGGGAGCAGCCTCTGTGGGTGTGACGCCACACCGACAGACATCTGAGAATGGCTCGATTTGTAAAAGGAGATATTATTTTTACAGATTAATTAAAAACCACTGCATGGATTTTTATCATTATAGGGTAGATGTGTACATACGCTGCCAGCACACATTAATGTTCAAACAACATGCAAAAGTGAACTTTGCATCCAATCACCCCTTTAAATACCATAAATCTTTCATGGGTTTTCCAATATATATTTCAGTAAGAGACATAATTTACATTATATTAAGCCATACACTAGGAGAAAATCTGAAAGAGCATATTGTTCATACAGTGCATCTGATTTATGGCGATCATAAAAAAAAAAAAAAAAGGAGTGGGTGGATTTTTACCATTATAGACTTGTTGTTTTGCACACATTGTGGACATACATCAGAATGTAAAAGCATGTAAAAGTGAATTTTGCACAATAGGTCCCCTTTAATGCTTTTACCCTATTCACCTGTAGTGCCTTAAAACCAAATAATATTTTGGTGAAAAGTAGTCTTTGTATTGCTTGCATGGAAGGTGCACTTAGCCAAATTAGGCAGAGGCCTCTATGGTCAGACTTTATGAAATGTCAATATTCCTCTTTGGTCTGTATCACACGGAGTCTGCATTCAATATGAATCCATAATATGATGGATGTGCGAATATTGGTAGCAATGCTCACCTCCCAGCGTGGCTGAGATCAAGATGTGCGTCCCATATTTCTTGATGATGGTGTCGATGAACTGTTGCGTGGACGGCCGTCGTCCGAGCATCCGCATGCTGCGCTGGAACTCCGGCATCAAGGGCAGAGGATTCCGGATCAGATCCCGCCTCTCAATGGCCGTGTTCCTCACCTTCCAACGTGCAAACTCCCTGCAGAGCAGAACAGACCGTGAGTAAGAACCACAACAAAATCGGCTTAGTGATTTAGTGGCAGAAGAAAGCAGAGCTGATTTAGACTGTTAAGCAGGGAGTTATATATTGTTGCTTATGCACATACATTTCAGTTACAACCACAAAAGTTAGATTAAAAAGCAGACATAGTGTGTTTTTTCTCCTGCCGATAAACACACACACACACACTCGTATACAGAAAGTGCTTTCACTTGAGGAGGTAACCATAGCAACAGAGGCTGCTAGAGCACTTTTCATTAGGATCATTATCGGACGGAACATTGACAAAACATAAATACTGTCATTATCAATTTATTACCATATCACAAATACATAATTACAAAACGCTAGTGTTTTATTATACAGTAATCTTTAATTGAATTTATGCTTGGCTTATTGTGGTAAGATGTGCATGATTACCTCAACAGATTCATTCAAATTCTCTTTATATATAATGAAAATTAAGAAAGCCTTTATAAAACGGATTATAAAATGCATCATTTGCCTTGTAACACACCTCTTAATGGATTATATGATCTCATAAATAACTGTAGCCGCAGTTATAATACATTCAGTGTTATTTTTAATATCATTGAAATACTGTTTTCATAATAATTTTGAAAATAGTAATTAGTAATTTTGTTCTATGTTTTAGTTCGTATTCATTATATTTTAATTATTTGTGCACATCAACTTAAACTAATTAAAATGTGGCCTTGGTAACTAGTATGTATGCATGCATGCATTAATGAATGAATGAATAAGCATTTATTTTATTTCAGTTTTATTTTATTTTATATTATGTTATTATATTATAATACTTTATTCATTGTTATGTACTAATCTATTCATTGCTGCATCTTTAGAAAGTTTGATGCATTAAAACAAACAAACAAACAATATAACTAGAAATCTGCAATATAGGTGTTATACCTTTGGTTACAATTATTTATGAAAAGATGTAATGCATTATAATTTACACTATGGATATCCAAATAATGCATTATACATAAAGGCTTTAAGTAAAGTGTAAATAACTTTCTAAAAGTCAAACTCGCATTTGCTTTTAGTGTAAGATTTCTGTTTTATTTTGTGTTCACGGAAGAAATAAAAATGCATTAATAATATGAGGGCATGTGAACTTTTAATTTAAAATTTGGGTGAACTATTATTTTAATGTAATTTAGTTGTGTCACATAATCTGTCAAGACAACAAAAAAAAAGTGTATTTTGTACCGTCAGAATTGGATTTCATCTGGCACTTTTTTGCAAAATACAATTTATAATGCATTGGCAGTTGTAAAAGCTCAACAAGCACCAACAATCATGTGGCAATCACTTCTGTCCAGTGTGATAGAGGGAAAAACAAAAGCAAAAACATTTTGATATTGAATCCAAATCAAGGCTTTCACAATGTTATCTAATCAACATGACTGCCAGCTGCGGATAGCTGCTGCTGTTGTCTGTCATGATTGTCATAACAAAGCCATAAGCATTGGTCCTGATTTGCCATTGGCCAGATTTTGGTCTCACTAATCTTACAATTGGTTCGATTAACATCTCATTTGGCAGCGAATCGCATGCATCGTCCTGTAATGAAGTGAAAATTGAAAATCCTTGAGACATGAAGTGCATTCACTGAGTGATTTTCTAATAATATGACGAAAAATGTTTAAATTCGGATCAACAGTTGAAACTACTTTAAAGAAGCATCTATTTTCATAAATGCTGAGTTCAGAGTTGGACACTGGAAATGTCCATTCAGCACCTGTCTAAAGTCTTGAGGGTGTTAACATGAGGAAAGTGCCAGAGCAGCAGTCATTGCTGAACTTCTGCTAACACCTGCCACACTGTTTGAAGGAGTCTGGACATTCAGATCAGGAGCTGGAGGAACCTTCTGTCTGTAGATCACTCTGACATTCACATTTGCTGCATTGATTGTTATGCAGTGACTACTAATATCCTGTTTTAGATTGGTGAATGCCAGGTAGAAATGAAGGTGCTTTAATACAGTAAAAATATAGTTAAGCAACATTACATTAACAAGTTCAACAGGGTTACCTGTGGGCAATTTATGCTTTTGTTTTTTTGTTTTTTTTTTTCAGATAAACACCCCAACTTACACCCTGTGAGTGGTTTTGCTTTTATACAAAAGCTGAATAAAAACACAATATTGAGTAAATTAAGTTACTGACAACAGTTGTTTAGTTATTTGTCCAAAATCTGTCCTTTTTTTCTTTTTTCCTCTGTCCAATTAAGTGGTTCCATAAAAGCCAAATCAGCAAGCTTTGTGTGTTGACCAAAGGCAAAAAAAAAACTTTGCTAGCTTAAAGTCTGGCCAAAAAATTTAAGTGGCTTTAAAAGCTTGAAGTTAGATTTTTTTTCATTTGAAGTACTTCATAATTTGAAAGTTGGAAAGTTGTAAGGCCATGCAGTCTATTTGATGGACGGATAGATGGACAGATGGCTGGATGGATGGATGGATGGATGGATGACTGACGGATGGACGGACGGACTGACAGATGGATAGATGGACTGATGAATGGATGGACGGAAAATGGACAGACGGACTGATGGATAGATGGATGGATGGATGGATGGATGAACAGATTGATAGACAAATGGATGGATGGATGAATGGATGGATGAACAGATTGATAGACAGATGGATCTACAGATAGATGGATTGGTGGATGAATGGACAGGACAGAGAATAATGGATGGATGGAGGTATGGAAGGATAGATAGATAGATAGATAGATCAAGTTCCCTTTAGATCAAGTTCGGTCCTAGAGCTGCAGTCCTGCAGAGTTTAGCTCCAACCCTAATCAAACACACCAATCAATGTCTTCAGGATAACTTTTTTTTTTTTTCCTCTCTAGGGTTGGAGCAGGACTATGGCTCTCTAGGACTAAACTTGCCTACCCCTGCTCTAGATTTACCAAAACTTTACTTGCCATAAATGCATTTAGTTCTGCAGTCCTACCGTAGAATGCTAGCATTGCTTTTGGGTGCATGTCAGCTGCTTTGACACCAGGCAACTTGTGTCTTCACAAACAGCTCTAGTGTGAAAGTGCTTGAAATATCCAAATGTCAGAAATGACTCAATGGTGCCAAATCCTAGTGCTGCTGATGGCTTTATTAGTGGCTATCCTCAGAACAGACAGAAGAAAGCAGCGCTGGTACTCTGACTCCATATCAGAATCCTTTCGAACAACAGCCTGAAAGCTGGGTGACTCCACTGACCTTACGGGTTGTGCGATAAGGAGGCCACGAAAATGCTTAATAGACTAAACCTGTAAAGATATCGATCCACCTTTCCAACATTTGTAAATAAAAAGTCAATTAACACAGTAACGTGGGCTTATCTGCTAGTGCTCTTGCACTTTTCAAATCCAGAAACCCTGGACGCAGTGACATTTTAATTGCTATTCATTATCCACAGCAAGGCTTTTTCATGAGTTCTTCATGAGTCCGTGGTTTGTCCTGAACAGTTAAACTGCTCAATGTTCTTCAGAAAAATCTTCCAGGTCCTGCATATCCATTGTTTTTTTCAGCATCTTTTGCATATTTGAACGCTTTCCAGCATCGATTGTATTTGTATTATGACATCGATCTTTTCGCACTAAGGACAATTAAGGGACTCATACGCAACTACTACAAAAGGTTCAAACATTTGGGGAGATGGGGCGAAGCAGCTGAACAGGAAGATGTGTACATTTTTCTTATTTCTTTTTTACAATTTAACCTGATCTTCTAACAATTAAATAGTTTTGAAAGGGGTCGGTGGGCCGCTGTTATTTTCTGATATACAATAATGAAGTTTAAGCACCTCTGGTTTACAGCTACTCCTCAGCATTCTTCGTCCGGATATTTTCACCAAGACAAATTGTGAATCGAGCGGAACTGATTGTGTTCTACAAATGTTGGCAGTTTGGAGGGCTTTTGGGGTCGGTACTGTAATAAAAATATCACCAGGCGGCTGAGAGCTCCGGGCAAGCTCGTACAATTAAGTCTACCTGCGTGAAGCCGACCCTCGCTGCGCCGCGGGTGCCAGAACAATTCTGGATTGACACCCTCTTATTCAGACACTTCACAAACTGCGATCAGCAGGTCTGTCTTGAGAATAAAAATATAAGGAGACCTCTGCAAAAACATGATGATAATTCAGTTATACGGCGGGTTTCGGCAGCCCCCCTCTCCCCGATGAAAGTTGCAGTGCTACGCCTTTGGAAATCATTCTAAGAGCTTCGTAATTACTGCTCTTCAAGGGAACGGGAACAAATATATGCAAATTGCATTGTGTCTGCTTTTGCATCAACAAATCTCAAGGTAAAGTAGTGCAGATAATGAGGCGTATTAAGACTCCACATGAAATCACTCAGGAGGAGGATATAAGGTGTGTCGGCCGCACACACGTGTTCAGATGCTTGAGTAGATGGGAAGAAAATGAGACGAGGAAGCAGAGGAATAGGAAGCAGCGACAGAAGGAGGAAGAGAGACAGGGAGAGTGAAGAATGGAGATGAGAACACAACGAGAGACTGGAATACTGATGAGTTCAAAGCCAGACCAGACCAAACTACTTCAGCTCTCGGTCCGTCAACGGCGCTCACATATAAACAGTTACAAATGGAAATTCTGATATAATGAACAAATGTAACAAGCAAACGTACGTCTGTGTGAAATTTTACATAACTAAATAACTACATAATAATAATAATAATAATAATCATAATAATAAAGTGAAGCTTATTTGACCATTTTATAATATTGTGTTGCCACTATAACAGACAGTCTTGAGTTGCAAGTTCTAGAGTTATAAAAAAAATTCAATATTTCTAGACTAATTCCTACGGAAAGAGTAAAAAGCTCAACACTTGAAATATATTAACTGTGCATCTGAAAAAGGATTACATGCTGAGATCTTCTTTTATTACTACAAGAAGAGTGCTCAGAGCAATTTAAAATCCACAGCAAACATTTCAGTCACAGTGACAGGACCATCCTCAGTACTCACAATCTTTGAAATGTTTCATCTTAATATACGATTATACAATTCCTCACAACACACGTGTATTAAATCAATTATAGACCAGTTACTCAAAGTCCTGCATGACTAAAACATTTACTGTGAATTCAAAATTTTGCACGTATAATTGTAAAAGAAGATTGCTAGTATCTCAGCATGTGATCTTTTTTTTTAAATATTTCTTGGCCAGCCATACAAGAATATGAAGTATTAAAGATAGTAGTAATATTAAAGGTAAAACAAATAGTCTATACACCAGTATTAGACTCAAAAATTTAAACAAATGTTTAATATCAACAGATCTTTGAACGGAAAATATGAATGTTTTATGGTATAATGAGGGTTTTGTAAATGCATTTTCTTTTTTTTTTTTCTTTTTAGTATTTTCATATAATATCATACTATATTGTCAAGCACTATTTTCTAGTTTGCATGGAGCCCACCAGCATATGTTCATATATGTATATGTTCATACATGGTTGAAAATACAACCATTTGTGTTATTTTTCATGCATTCATTTCAGAAACAAGAAGCGATGACAATGGAGAGCTTTACACATGTTGAAAACAAAAGCTGTAGATACTCTGCCATTTTTCCCTTCCATTCCTTGAATCACGAGTGCAGGTTCCAGTGATTTTGCTGTGAAAGGCTCTGTGGGCCCTCAAATTGACCTATTACTTAGCTCCAATTCTCCCCGAGCCGATCAGCGCGTTTCAATCTCCAGCTGCATAGCTTCAGCGCGTCTCCGTTCTCCTGCGCTTGTTCGCAGGCTATTAGGGTCAGAGCGCATTCTTCCCTCTCTCGTCTCTGGACTGTGTCCAAATTCACAGACATCAACGGTAAAGTCATCCACTGCCGGCGCTCAAGAATCACTGGTGCGCTCTGCTCAAGAGAAAGTTTAAGGCAATATATCTTCTGACTGCAAGAGGTTCGTAGACTTTGTGTTTGTGTCCTTGCAAGCATACGTGCTTGGCATTGTGCTAAAGTAAATCTGTTTGAAATATTCAAACATGAATACTGCTTCATATGGTGGGTATTAGCTGCAAACTGACAAATAAATGCTAGAATCTGATTAGTTATCATCAAAAGAGCATCACTAATCATAGTTTCCTTCACATGAACTGTGTTGTGTAGCACTGATGTTTACTAGCACTCTAACGCAACAACTGCTGATGAACATATTGTATCAACTATATCATTAGGTATGTTTGCATGCACTGGTTTTCATAAATCACAATGAATCCAATCTGATTTCAGCTTATGCACTGATAATAATAATAATAATAATAATAATAATAATAAGAAGAAGAAGAAGAAGAAGAAGAAGAAGAAGAATGCACTAAAAAATTAGTTTATGCTTAAATTATGATTAAATCATAGATAATAATTCCATTTTAGTTTCATTTATTATCTTTAGTTGGACTTCAGCACTACTAATGCACAATAAAGTGCATTAAGTACAAAATTAATTGTTCCAATATAGCAGACTTTAAATATACCAGTACTTACACTGACTGCATAAATTACATAAAATGTAAATGTATGTGTCATGTACTTTGAAATACATTTTAGTATAATTATTTTTCACTAGGGCATATATTAAGTCACTTTGCTTTTGCAAGTACATTAAATTTATGCAAGATGTTAATTTAAGAATGTTTAGGTATTTGTACTTTTTAAGTGTGAAATTTGTTTACATGTTACGATTCTATTACATATTCATGCACAGCTGCACCATATATATCCAGCACAATAATGTAACCGGAGCTACCATACATAATTACTGATTTTGTATTGATGACATACCTTAAAGGAAAGCTGACATTTACATCAGAAGAACTTTTTTAGCATCTATTTAGCAAATATTCAATCCCCTCCACTGACCAGTTTGTAAAACATAACATACACATTAGCATGCACACATTCATATAAAGTTAAATATATGTAAACATTCACTGAATGGCACTGCACATGTGTACAAGATATTATTTCATCTGACTGAGAAAAGAGTTGGATTCAAACCTGTACGTGCTTTTTTGTTTTGTTTTGTTTTTTCACCTATTGATCAGGTTATTTAAAGTCAACACCACTCCTTCCAATTCAGTCAAAACTTCAATCATACTGAGCCCAATCAGATCGACTGAGACATATACATGAAGACTTTTCAGTTCACTTCAGCCATCAATACAATTAGTAATGGTTATTTGAGTGCAATCTTAGCTACTGACAGTCACAACAATAATGCAGATTCTTCAGTTATATACAACTTATAATATAATTTTATGTTTAAATTTCTTTATTTTAGCACACCCATGTGTGTATTTATTTTGTGACTTAAAAGTGAGATTTATGCATGCTATTTTATTGTAAAGTGCCAACAATGTTAGAGTAGCTACAAGCTATACTTTAGAGTCCAGTCTATCTACTCCCTAAAAATGTAGTCCGTACTTGAGCTACTAATACAAACTATTTGGGGTGGGCGAATTCAAACTGTGTCAATTAGTCAATGAGAGTGGCAATAGGTTATAATGATGTGCTGTAACTCCTTCACACAAGCAGCCTTACACTGTACATGCTACCATCACATTTCTGCTGTGATATTGTACAGAACGAGGCAGCGTTTTGGACACAACCACAGCCAATAAGCATAGCCAGAGATTATCAGTTCAGCATCAAGCGTAAATTCTCAATCACACATCAGTTAAACTCCTCTCGGCTTTGGCCATTACTGAGGAGCCATATGTGAGAGCCATATGTACTTAGGCCCATACGCTCAGATTAGCAAAAGCTGTTGGATGGGAGTTGCGATATGATTCACTGCATTATTTCTCAGCTCAACGGCAGATTTAATGACCTCTCTGAGGAACTCCTGTGATAACAAATAGCCCACGCCAGCAGCGCCTGAGCACACAGGACAGGAGTGATTATCACACCACAAAGCCATTAGAAAGAGCCGCTGCGGGTTAGTCGCTCAAGACTGAGGAAACCTGTATTTGGAGAGTTGGTTAATAGTGTTAATCAGTTGAGATATCACTTAAATGACTTGCCCGCCTAACACAGAAAACGCCTTACAAAATAGATCTGCCCGCACTGTCTTCTGAAGCCGCTGATTCATTCGCTCTCATACAGACGGGTATCTCTCTACAGTTTTATATATTTAGATATACCTCAGCATCTCTCTGCTGTCCTCTCTGTTTGATGAGCAAGTTTTTAGGCCCGAACGAGAATACGGACTAAGCCAGATACTAGGTCTCTACATCTGTGTGATAGCGATGCTTGCCTTAGAAAACTAGGACAAAAATTACATTTCTGTAAAAACAATATAATAACATCTATACGTGCCCTAAGCCTGTATCACTTTGTACCTCAGACTGATGACAAAACATCACATCACAGAAAAACCTCGTCTTTTCTGAAGCTTCTATACAGACACCAACAACACAACACGTGTTTCTTTGTTTTCGTGTAAATATATCCTGCGCGAATTATACTGAACTCACAGCGTCCTGTCACAAGCTAATTCCCCTGCGCGCTCTTCTGAGGGAACAGTAGACTCCAGCTCCGAACATTTATAGCCGGACTCCGTCTGTTTTCCCCATCAGAGCGTTCAGACAGACAGCGGCGTAATCAAAGACAATCGCTCATCTGAGCAGAGGACAAATCCCACCAGGCTCTGCTTCGCCTAATGATTGCATCTGATGCTCGGCTAGCAATCCAGTTGCATTTTATGACCCAAAGACGCCATTTAGATATCATGGAGAGACACTTTTCACAATCCAATTAATAAAATCATGTCCAGCTCTTCGGGTTTTTCATGTCAAATATCCCGTCTCACTCATAAATACGACACATTATTGTAAAATTGTGATGAATGCCATTTCCTTTTGACATTAAAATGCATTATTCTCTACTTTGGGAAACTGTAATACATAATCAGTCAATCAAACAAACAAACAAACAATCAATCAACGTTTCCAAAATGGTATTTTTACAGCAAATGCCATGGAAGAACCATTTTGGGTTCCCAGTGAACTTTTCATTTAGTGTGAAGAACATTTTAGTTGACTAAAAACCTTTTTCCACTATAAAGAACATTTTGTGCAGAATTCAAGGTTTCATTGATGATGAAATAGTTTTGTAAGCCAACCCAGAGGTTCAAAACACTGTTTCTCTTGACAAAAGGACCAAAAGGATTTTTTCCACCGGCATTTCAATTATTGCAGGAGAAAAAAAAAAAAAAAGTTTATGATTTTTACACATTTTGTTCATCAAGATAATCTTCACAAATGGACTCAACTCTGATTTTTGAAGCCTAAATACAGTCTGCAAAACTAAAAAGCCAACATTAGGCTATAAACAAACTACACCATGGTCACAGTGATGGGAATAACGGCGTTACTAAAGGCGTTATTCTTTTCAGTAACGAGTAATCAAACAAATTACTGTTTCCCAGATTGCAACGCCGTTGGCGTTACTATGATTTATTATTATATTATTATAATTATATTTTTCAGTTCATCTGAATGGATGCGCAGCGTACAGTACCTGTATTTGACCAATCGTAAACTCTAGTTTGAAGGCACACGACTAGCTGTCACATTTTTGTCTCACACACAAACACAAACAAAAGATACTTACATACCATGTAGAATTGATGCGCTACAAGTAAACGATATTCTTTGCTGCATTTTCCTGTCAAAATAACGGAGCTCCTCTAGAATTCTTCAGCTTTTAAGAACTACCGGTTTCGGGACTTATGCGCAAACGGCAATCTCATTAGCTGGTGCTCACCTATTGTCGTCCCTGCTTTGATTTCAGCAAATCAGTTCAAGCGAACATAGACAACGTGATTAATATTCATAAACCCAGCAGCTCATCAATTCTTGTTTTATATTGTTATTAGTAGTAGAATTCATAGTAGTTTTGTTATCTAAATTATCATAATGTCATATTATAATGCTTGACTGATTGATGCTAAGTATACTTTCAGATGTTTTAAAAAAAACTGTGCAATTAAGCTTTATATATGTATAGTAGTCAGTGTTGGGGGTAACGCATTACAAGTAAAGCGAGTTACTTTTTGATTGACAACTTTTTTCAAATAAGTAACTCCAGTTACCCCCCCCCACCACCACCACCCCCACATTTATTGATTACAAGCTCTCCTGTCCCCATGTTGAGAGAAATCAAGAGTAAGATGTTAGTTCTAGAATAAATGTGAACATGCATTAATTAATCTCACTCACAAAAAAACAGATTCAGTATTCCTCAAAATGAATAAAAACAGTGAAATTCAACTCAGAATATATGTTAAATAATACAAATATCCTTTATGCATTTAATGCCATTTTATTAACTGATGTCTTTGCTGCCGACCTTCGATGATCCAATTCAATCATACTAATAAGCAAAAATTACTCAAGATAATCTAACATTTGATTTCCTTAGTAACTTTCCCCAACACTGATAGTAGTCCAAAAAGTACAAGTGGACCAAACCTTTCATCAAAGTTGTCCTGAAACCAAAACAATAGCCTACCCATTCTTGTCTTAGGACAACTTAGATGAACTTTTTTTTTTTTTTGATGAAATGTTGACTACAATATAATAATATGTCAGATATTTAATATTAGTCTGGTGAGTAAACTAAATAATAATAATAATAATAATAATAATAATACTTTCATTTAAATCTCATTAATTTAACATATTTAATATTAGGGGCATCCAAGTTATTTGACATATTTGGACATTTTTTAAAAGGTAACATAATAGTAACTTTCCCTGGTAATTAGTTACTTTTATAATGATGTAACTATTTGTGAGAAGTAACTATGACTAATTACTTTTTTAAAGTAACATGCTCAACACTGGTCGTGACAACCATTCATTTCAACAGTTTTTTCTGTCTTTATTTAAAAGCATTTTCCCTGAGAGTTTGAGTTTGAATAGTTTAAAACAGTGCAACTATAAACACAATGAGACTGTGAAAGCAACAATGGTGAGCAGATGAGTTTACTTGTTCGGTGTGATGATGTTTAATGTTCCTGATGACCTTTATAGTCCAATTTAGCTAGCAACCACCCTTTTCAAGACAAGTAAAAGCTTAAAACATCATTACAGGGTTTTACTGAAGCATTTTATGTCATAGAATAAAACATGACAGCATCTTGAGCTTGTGTTCACCACAGTCCTTATTTCAGGCATTTGAATGAAAACCCTTTAAAAAAAAAAACATTGACTTTGGAATGATGGATGTGGCAAAAATATGAACACGTTTCCAGGTTTTAGGACTCATTCCTGCAGCACTCTGTTCACTTTGGCAGAAAAGTGTCTGCTGAGCACATACAGATGTACAATGGTTAGCATTTCACAGAAACTTTCTTTGAAAGGCATAGATTAAATCTGTGACATAATGTACCGGTTGGAATCACTGGCTGGATCATTTCTATAATGCCGTACTATTTGAACTCTGAGTTTGAGCAGAGCAGAAGTGTTGCCAGGGTTGCTTTTTTCCCGCAGATTTGCTCCTTGGAATTAATATCTGGCAACCCAATGACTGCTGAAAGAGCAAGTGAAGGAGAGATGTTATGAGGGGCACATTTGATGTCATTTCGCAAACTAGAAGTTACATGAGTTTTGCCCACATTGGGAATTGTAAGGAAGGTTAATTGAGTTTGGCTTTGCAAATTAACAGCACATTGATGCTTGTGCACAGACAAAAGAAGAGCATGTAAAGAGTAAAGAGTATGTAGGCTATTTATAACGAATTGGGTAAATGAATACTTTTTTGAAGGCAAAACCTATTTTAATAGCATAACATTTTAATCTGCTAAATGCAACTATACAGCATAAAGATAAAAATAAGTACTAAACAGTAACATCATGAGTTTCATTGTGTACTGGGGGGGCAGTCATGGCGTAATGGTCAGAGACTCCCGAAGGTTGCGGGTTCGAGTCTCAGGTCTGGCAGAAATTGTCAGTTAAGTGAGTGATCAGCGCTCTCTTCCACTTTCAATACCACGACTGAGGTGAGATCCTTGAGCAAAGCACCGAACCCCCAATTGCTCCCCGGGTGCCGCAGCATTATGGCTGCTCACTGCTCCGGGTGTGTGTTCACTACAGTCTGTGTGTGTGCGCACTTGGATGAGTTAAATGCAGAGTGCAAATTCTGAGAATGGGTCACCATACTTGGCCACAACTCATGTCCTTTCCTTTCCTTTCCTTTCCTTTCTTGTGAAAAGTGCTATATAAATAGCCTGAATTTGACTTGATTTGACTTTTATGGATGGTTATGTTATCACATTGTGACAGCCTTATTCTAGCTCACATATACTGAAAATTATAAGGTGACGGTTAAAAAAAAATTATTAAAAGCATCAAAATTAAACTGGTCTGGTTTTGAGTCAGCATTTGGCTGAACATTTGTCTTGGACCTGGCAACTCTGAGAGGAAATTTCTTCCAGATCTCTTAAATTGCAGGATGCTTCATATTTAAGCTGTTAAACTGTATTAATAATTGATTATTTGCACAACTGGATGAAATTAACATCAGGCATTGCTCAGTGAGAGACTGACAGTTAGCTTACAGTCAGTTTGAAGTTGATTTCATATTTTGGAATCAAACTGCTTTGCATCATTTGATCCAGCAGGAATGTTTCAGAGTCATGCAAAGCAACTGAAACCATAAAACATCACAGAACCCATCAGATCCATTACTTACTGATATTTGTGCAGCTATTTTCCCTCCAAAATGTGGAGGGAATGTCATCACTTCCTGAAAGATCATGTAATGTGGGTTTGTCTGGTTATTATAAGTTAAAAGTGTTTTACAATACACCAATATTCCAAAACAAACAATACAGAACAAGAATAAAAGGATAAGGATAAGTTCATTCACTAACTTAAAGTAGTGAAAGTATTGTAATATGATTTTAACACATGTATGATGAGGACATGACATGAAACACAGGATACTGGATATTAGCAGAATCTGGCTTTGCCAACTATTTAGTGATCCAATGATAAATTTTAATTGGGCAATTTAATGTGGTGTTTCATGGGAATTCAGCTGGTTAATTCAACTAACAGTGGCATAAACTGAGCATGTCTAATTAGATCAAGGCAAGACCTTGTTCCCAAATTTCTGTGCATATTTGTCACATTGGTGCTTCTTTTATGCTAATGAGCTATTATGAATGAGATGGATATTTTGAGGAGCTGAGAATCGGAATATGTGCGCAAACTAATAATATAGTGGATTTAGAAATGCTGATACCTCGGAAAAATCCACTCTTAACCTTTCTGCAGATCACAAAAGATCAGCCGTATAGCAGTGTACGAAGACTCCTGCTGGCATCTAATCACAATCTGTCAGCTGATAAAGTGCACAAACACACACTCGTGTGCTATATACTCCACCAGATCCATGAAGCAATTTCGCAGGGAAATTCATTTCTTTCTAAAAATGGGTGACATTAAAAGAGGGAACGTGCGGATAATCCAGCATGTGGAATGGCTTCTCTGAACGGACGCTCCTGACAGCACCATCTTTCAGTTCGTAAGAGACACGAGGGAGCTATTTTTCCTGAGCTTTCTAAAATGAACGGCCTTTAACGGCGCCTGGGAACGACATTTCTGTCACGGAAGCTCTTTCCACAGAAGTTTGGATAAACATACTCGCAAATCCATGTAGTGTTTGAGCTGTCAACTCATTACATTCATTGTTTAAAATGTCAAAAAATGTCAAAAAAAAAAAACAAAAACAAAAAAAAACTACTGATTGATTAACACTGACAGAACATTACAAAATGCATGCACTGTTTGGTACTAAATAATATGAAGAAAGCACAGAAGACAATTATTTTTTTTAATAATATATATATATATATATATATATATATATAAAGAAAAAATAGTAAATAAAAGCAATTTTTTTAGTTTTTGTTTTTGTTTTTTGCTTGTTGTATGTATTATGTAAAAATAATGTAGCTTGCATTGTTTAATACTTTCACTCCAATTCATTTAGACCATGTCTTTCTTTACAAATTCACATCCCCAGCTACTGTCTGGCATGCACAATGCAGTTGTTTTCTCATGGAAATGTGATCATGTTAACAACATCGCATTTACATTATCATGTAAATGTTTTCTAAACTGGGGGAAAAAATAAAAAATAAAAAGAAGCATGTAACATTGAATTAAATGTGAAGTAGAATAAATATATACATATTATGTTTGTATTTATTTATTTATTTAAACTCTGTGTGGACAAAGTCTAATCTAGAAATTTTCAATAATTATCATATGTTTATTAACCTGTAGTCTCACATAAGTAGACGTTTCTGGTAATTGTATAAAGTATGGTCTCCATGTATAATGAATTTGTCATTTAGATGAGACTGACTGACATAAAGCAGCCTATTTTTTTATTTTATTTTATTTTATTTTTATTTATTTATTTAATTTTTTTTTTTATTGTTTACAAATCCAGTCACAATTCCAGTTCTCAGAACCATGTAAACCAAATCCATCTTCAGGCAGAATTTATTTATTTATTTATTTATTGAATATGCATTTTCAATTAAATAAATAAATATGACTGCAGGAAAGTAATAATTCAACTATGAATAGAGTTTCAACTTAACAGTCATAGGGAGGGTGGAAACTGGTCATGAAAACAATATATATATATATATATATATATATATATATATTATTTTTTTTTTTTTTTAATACAAGAAACCAATAATATAAGCAGAAAAATGGCCCTGTTAAATCTGTATAAGAATATAGTCTTATACTTTTAAAATGACAGCCATGATTTTACTAATGAACAATTAACTCGTTTTGTGATTGGTGAGCAATTACCGACACAGAGACACACTCTCAGAGCCTCTGATGTGTGGTTCTGTCTCGATCACTTGTTCTCTTGTCGTCTCACACTTCTCCTGTTCATTTGTGGGTCCCTTGTCAGTGTCACTTCTCTTAGTTCCTTATAAAACTTCCTCTTAAAGTGGAAGTTGGAAGAGCCGCACAATGTGGCTTTTCATAATCATCAGCCCGGTCAAATCAAACCCATAAATCACCTTAGCACAAATACAACCAGACTGCACAATCCACTGCCCTTAAATATACAGGCGCTGTGAAAGTAGGTTTGAAAATCAATGCATTTCATTTCCGTTGCATGTTCCTTGCGCTGCCTGGCCTCATTGTCATTCCGCTCACAATGGTTAAACGCAGCCTGAAACCTGGAAAAGTGTGAACGGGAGAGCCCAAGTGTGTGGGTTTGTTTTACTGTGGCTTAATGGAAATGAAACCACACCGGCCTCTTTCAGGCACAACAGAAGATAGAAATGTAATTAAATGTCCTTCCATTTAATGTTCGGTTCACATCACGTCTGATGTGATCATATCTGATATAATTAAATCTCCCCAAAAAAGTACAAAAATGATCAAAAAGTTGTTATACCATGTGTGAGCAAAGTCAGTAAGTATTACTCCAGTGCGATACATCAACAACATCAACTAGCATTTTCAGGAGGAAAAAAAAGCATAGATTTCATAAGAAGACCTATAACATGAATTTTAATTTCATGCCAACTTTAAAGACAGTACTTGATGTGATTCTCCATTTTAAAGCATTTTCCATTTAGTCAGCATTCAAGAGTTAAAAGAGCATAAAGCAGAACACAAAGAGAAGAATAACCTCTGCTCTGTGCTTTTGAGACTCTTATTTCCTGATATATATTTCATTTCTTCAGCACACACAGCAACATTGTTCAGGCTCATTAGCAATCAAGCCCATCTAATGACGGTCACTATGGAGACCAACAGAATACTCTGTTTGTTTGCTAGAGAAACTCAATGTTCTCGTCTGGATCCCTGTTAATTTGTACTTTAGCACATCTGGGGTGGCAAGTGCTTATTAGTACTTGGGCTCACTTTTTTAGGGTAGTGATATGAACAAACCCTTAAACTTTGCTGTGTTACACACAGATAAGAATGATTCCTTAAATCATGTGAGGAGAGGTGTGCTGCTACTTTAACTAAGCATGCAACTTTTATCGATGATAAAACAGGTGAAAGGATAGATTTTGGTAACCACCCAGATCACCAAAAACGTAGACTAGCTACACCTAGCCACACTCTAGTAACCACTGACTGCACTGCTCTAAAACACTAACCACCAAAGCATCACTCCAAACACCTTGTAGAAGTCACAATGTTGAATTCCTGTATATATTTTGACTTAATCACTGTTATTTTGAGTCATAAATAAATAAATAAATACATATTGTATCATGTATAAATCTATTTTATATTGATAAAAAATGTATTCTTTTTTTTTACAATTATTAAAAAAAGAAGTGCACTCAATTGTATTGAATGTGCACTTGTACTTCAAATCTTAAGAGTATAGTTTAAAAAATACATTTTCCAAAGTGAACTTTGAAATAATGTCAAATGAAAAATCTTTAGTTGAAGTACATTTAAAAATGTTTCAATTGATCATTTGTCTAATTCTTACATTTTTAGATTGTATTTAATGCATTGACTACATGATTTTCCTTTATGTATAGTGTGTTATTTGATTTTACAAATATATATATATATATATATATATATATATATGGGTTGCGCTAGACTTTAACATTGTCTGTCATTTTGACGGACAGGGTCGTAAAAATTCCGTCATAATCTATTATTACCCGTCATTTTAATTTTCATATTTTAATTATAATAACACATTTAATTGCCTTTATTTTTGTTTACATTTTCATTTTTAATCATGAACCTACAGGACCACAGCGCAGTGTTTAAAAACAACAAAATAAGCTAGGGCTGGGTAAACAAAACAAAACAAAACAAAACAAAACAAAATAGATTTCTCGATTTTATTAGATTCTCATTTTGTTGAACTAATATCGATTCTTAAATCCCAATTGATCTTTTGGTCTATGCTGTTTTCAGCTGATGAATGAACAGTACACAGTCGCCTTCTTTCCAATAAATAGCAATAGGCTAGGCTTTATGTTCTGATATGAAACAAAGTCTCAGATTTCAAATTCTGTCCATTTCATTAGGAAATTCAAGCAATAGGGTCTTTAATGTGGTGATAGATCGTTGTAGGTGGGAAAATTGTAATTTGTACTACTGTTTGTTGAGAATAAATTAAAAGAAACCTAGCATAGTAGATTTTTTTTTCTGTTGTACCGAAATCGTATCGAACCGTGACCCCGAACTGAGGTATATACCGAACCATGACATCTGTGTACCGCTACACCTAGTATTTACACACTCGTGCCGTTGAACTGTTGTATAAATGCAATTTCGGCACACTGCGACTACCTACACCACTCGGCCTGTGGCCGAATCACAGTCGTGCCAATATACAGCCATATCTCTAGTCTACGAGTGTGATATAAGTTGGTTAACTTATAAGTTGGTTAAAAAACAACACTAATGTTCAGCTAAATGATTTTAATATGAGTATAAACATTTAATTTATTTGCAATTTACATGCAATTAAGTATCTGAAACATTACATTCAGTTCTCCCTTATGTATATTATTTTGAAGTCTATTTATTTATCTATTTATTTAATAAGTGTACTTCTTTTTCACAAGGGTTCACCTGCAATTGTCACTGATGCACATATGAGATACTGTATGTCTGCTCACCAAACTCTCTCTGTGTTTTATGCTGCAGAATCAGGCCTTCCAATATCAATAGTTACTTTTTTCACCCGTATGTGTCGCTCACAGCGCGACTCCCGCCAATATGTGACAGCAGACGGCGGGTGACGTCCCGCAGCGTCCGTCTGTCCAGAGAGAGCCTGCCATTCTTACAATGACAGACCCAAGGAAATCACACAATTTCCATTGCAAAGGCACAATGTCACGTTCCTGGCTGAGGTTCACTTTATTGAGTGACATTTGCCGTCACCTGCACGGCCCTAATTTGGAACGACAGGAGAAGGTATAAAACGGACCTGACAGCTTTTCACAGGAAACAGCTACTTGTCAGGCTCTGATTTGAACATTCACAAAACGCTCCACTTTCCTGCACCGAATGACATGCCTAGCGGCAGTTGTAATGATTACTCAAGTCATCTGTGAAGTCTGACATAAATACAGATGTGACGTTTATGGAAAAGTTTTCTGCTGATGTAAAAACCTCGTAAATCGGGAGCTGGGGTGCAATGACATCCACACCTTCCCTTTGTTATTATAAGTTAGAGATGAGCTCCACACTTTTACTCTGGTAAACTTTACCAACTATTTCTCATGATTATTGTCTCTTTTAGCTGAACTTTTCTGCTCTCTTTTTTCTGGACCTCAGGAGTGTGTTGAAAATAAAACTTTTGGGAAAGCGTGAAAAAGGTCTGCGATTAGAATTTGAAGGGTATTATTTGCCTTTTACAGGATGAGAGATGAAATAGTAGATGTGTAACACTGATGTCAAATAATGGAGCTGTGAATATAATATCTAAAGCACTTCGTCTGAAAGAAAAACAATTCTGGTTTTGAGTTTTTTAGTCCAAATTCATTTGTCAATTCCATTAAAAGTGTGTAATATACACTATCAACAAGATTATAAAGATTATAGTGCATTTTATAATAATACATGTATAATAATAAACGTATAAATCTATATATAAAGTGTTTTCACATCTGGCTCGTTTGGACAGTTTATTGCTGCTGCATTTTCTCTCTTAGTTTGCTTCTACATATATGAACATGGAATTCATGCTTGGATCCACACTACAATAATGAGTCTGAGATCACCTGGACAAGTTAAAAAAATAAAAAATAAAAAAAATACAAACTCCAAAGTGGTTTGCTGGTGGTTAGAAAGCAATTTGGCCCAACAGACCAGAAAACCAATCAGTATCACAGCAGCAGTGTCTGATTTTCAATGAAACAACAGTGGATACATTGTGTCAATGTAATTCTTCTGTTAGCTGCCAAGCCTAATCATCAAACATCATTTTGATATTACAAAGAATAAGATGTTTTCCTGGAGGTTAATTTGTAAACTGTGTTACAGACAAACCCTTCATAGGTAAAATTAAATATCATATTATTTAAAGGAGAATTACATTTAAGCAGTCAATGTTTTTACAGTATTTAGGTAGTAAAAATAAATGTAATAATAATAATTTTGACTTCAACATTTTTTGTTCATTATTCTGAACTGAAGACTCATCAATTCAAGAAGACTTTGCAAAAACTAATTTAAGGCACATGAAGCAAACTAAAGGAAATTCTTATTTCTGAAGAAAATTCTGACAAAAGATAGATAAATGAATACATAAGTAAATAAATAAATAAATAAATAAATAAAACTATAGAAAGTTTTTTCTTTTTTTTTTTTTTTAATAATAAATGTTCAGTAAAAGCTTTCATCTATTTTATTTGAGGTTACCACATTTGGAATATGTCTAAATAAAGTTTAATTTTTGCTGTAATTAAGTTACAGTTTTTTCTCGATCGCTAAAACACTATAACCAGTCTTTTTAACTATTTTTTTTTTTCAAAAAGCACACCCATTTCCCTGAAATTGGTCAGATTTGGTGAACTGCAAAACTCCACACACAAATCCCTACATTTCTTAGTGCTTACACCATGTGGTCATTTAGAAAGCACTAGCATTCAATATTGTTCACTCAAGTCTGCAAAGTTTGAGCTCAGTTAGCACATAATTACCCCAAGTGGAAACACTAGGAGTCAAAATGCATCACACACCAATCAGAACCTTCGATCGAGATAAAAGGGCCAAAGTCATCTTACAGTTTGGTGCATTTCTCAGATCAGAAATGAAATTCTCAAAACTACATGTTCAACCTCCACATCATCTAGTCAATTGTGCACATCATAAAATGTTTCTAATTTTTTTGAACAAGTTGTGTTTGCTTTGGTATGTTCATGCAACTGATTATGCAACTGATTTGTCTGCGGTTTCCTACGTTATCAGTTCCTGCTGTCATGTTGCTTATGTATATAGTTCTCTGTGCTATAGTCTTACCCCTCCAAACATCAAGTCATTAGCTCATCATATATGTCTTTACAGTAAATGCTAAATTTTTGATCTAGTTGTCATAAACTGTCAAGCATATTCTACACATTTCTATTAGACTTTTTGTAAATGTGCCATGAATTGTTCAAGTGAATATTGACTTTCAATAATGTATTTATTTATTTTTTTTTTTTTTGACAGACCACTAGTAAAAGTGTAACTGTGAATTCTATCCGGTCTTTTTCAATCAATATCCCGCATACAGTAATGTGTAATTTCGAAGAGGAAGAGTAGGAGGTGAAAGAGGAAGAAGAGGGGAAGAAGGAGGAGGATGACGACAACAACATGGAAAAGAAATATGAAGGGCAAGGGCAAGAAAACAAGCAGTCTCATATATTTTAGTTGATGCATGCCAGGGTTGAATCACACGTGCTAAAGGATTTTACCCCCACTGCCTGTCCAGGGCCAATTTAGTCTGTGATGTTGAGGAGGTTCTTTGGCCTGTCCCAGACCAAAGACAGGATGCTGGGGAAGAATATTTATTTTTGTTGTTATTTGCTGTCTTGTGCTATACTCTACAGTACAATAAATTAAGGATTAAAACACTTGCAAATGCATACATTTGCTGTGTTCATCATGTGATTTCACTTATTTTACCAGTTTTCATTGTATTGTTTTGAACTGATCTCATCAGTGTGTAAAACTGTGTTGTAGTGTGTGTGTGTGTGTGTTTGAGGGTTTATGAGTCATGTCTGAGAGCAAAGTTTGCTTTTTTCAGCAAGATTAAGTTGTTTTGAATGGAGAGCTTCATTTGGACCTGAATATAGTAAGTTCGAGGAATTGAGTTAGAAGTTATGGATTTGTATTTAGAGTTTCGCAAAAAAGAGGCATAATTTCAAGAAATGTGTTTAAGCAATTGAGAAAAACTGTAATAGTCAATAGTTTTATCCTGATGCCCCCTAGTGGACCCCAGCCCCCTGGTTGGGATCCACTGCTTTGCAAGCACTATAACGAAGCAGGAGATGTTGTGATGGACGTATGAAGATAAGCCACAGCTGTAATGCTGTGTTAATGAACTGCATTTGAGCTGTTTGAAAGCCTGTAATAGAGCTGCTTATCTCATGATGGTGAGCTGATCTTGTGAGAGCTGTTTGTGTGCTAATGTATAGCTGTCACATACACACATCAGCTAATGCAAACGGTGCAGTGCTTCGTCCATGATTACACTTAATAACTCTCAAAGAAGCTCATGTTTCATCAAGAGATACAGAAAGAAAGAAAAACAGATACAACGAATCAGGATATGAAAAATAATACAACTCAAATCTATCATAATGAACATATGCACTCTATAAAAAACAGGTTATGATTTTAACCAAAGCGTTTTGCTGTCTGATTTCATAGCAGAACCTTGTAAATTCCACATATGGAAAATTTTCTAGGTGGGGCGCCACATCCAAACATAAATCCAAGTATGATTTATCCCAGTATAACAAAAGTAAAATTATTAAGATATGAAACATTTTAAATTAAGATTTTTTTTTTTTTTTTCCAAGTTCAAAATTGAGGATGATTCCTACAAAACTATGTTCTTTTTTTTTTTTTCATGAAAACTTAAAATATTTTTGTTTTTAATTTTAATAATAAGTCACAGTTGATGTATACAGTGCAAAAACTGTGATGTAAAACAAAACAAAAACAAAACAAACAAACAAACAAAAAACACATTTGTTTAGACCATTTTCTATATATATATAGCGCACGGCAAAAATGAGTACACCCCAGCAATTCAGCAATTTCTCTTTACTTAGAAGACATGTTAGGGTTCTTTGGAGATATAATGTTCCAACAAACCTGCTTTATCAATTACTAAAGAAGAATGTCAAAATTATTTAGGAAAATACGATTTTCTTATCAAAGTGATAAACTGTTGTGTTGCACAAAAAGGAAAATAAAACTAAACTAAAAAAAAAAAAAAAAATGTAGGTTTAAGCCAATTTTTGATCAACAGGTAAGTGTATTAAAGCGAAACTTTTAAATACAAGTAATTTCCTGACAATTAAAAGTGTTATATAGCCTACTGAATCATACTCAGACTTGCTGGCAACAAAGGAACCACTTGGAAGAGAACTGTTAGGAGATTTATTTATTTGCATTAAAGAGGACAGTGGTACAAGAGGAATACCAAATTATTGTTTTAAGTGTGAACATATAGCAGAAGTAGCACCGACATTCAAAAACAATGGACTTGTGACAAGGCTCCTGAAATAATCAGGTCTTCACTTTAAGTTTTCATTTAGTGATGAGTGCATTTTTGCTAGAAAAAGAGTAGGAGAAATACCATGCAAGTGTCTCAGAGCCAGCAAAAGCTATGAAAAGAGTGACACTTTATCTCACAGAGTACGAAACAGGGTGCAGAAGTGACTCGCATGGTTGTTGTCACCACTAGAATTACCTACTATAGCCAAAGCACAATAAACTCATTTAACCTCTCCCAAGGCCCATATTTACAAAGTATAGACGTCTGGGAATCCATACTCTGTGTCAAGTAAATCATTTCGGATCCAAAAGCATCCAAAATGTTATGGTGTTGCTAGAGGAGGAGTACAGTGAGAAGTGCCTGGTTCCCACAGTGACGTTCAGTGATAGTAAAGCTCTTATATTGGGATGCATGAATGCTGAAGGTGTGAGGGAGTTGTGCGTTATCAATGCTGTCATGAATTCACACATTACTGTGTGATGTAATACAAAAAAACTCCCCCTTAAAGACCAAGGCATTTAAGGAGGTCGTCCTCCAGGAGTTGAACAGGACAGATGTGAAAATTTGTAATGAACTTATACTCTCAGTGCCAAGAAGGGTCAGAGCAGTGAACTTAGAATTATGGAGGACATATTAAATACTACACTATTAAATCTACAAATTAAATCTAGGGTGTACTCATTTCTGCAATCCTTTATTTAAACAAAATTGGGTAATTTAATTATTTTACAGAAAATAGTGGCATATATTTTGTTGTTTTTATTAATTATATGTTTAATACATTTCGATATTGCCATTTTTCCACAAATTATATTAGTGATCATTAAGAAAATACATCTTTTATATTTATTCAGAGAGAGTGTACTCATTTATGCTGTGCACTGTATATACTACATGTCAAGCTGCAAGCTGCAATGCCAAACAGGACCACACAGAGGTGCCAAAAGACCACTATACCAGTCGCCTTAACCTGACTGTAACGTTATATAAATATATACAGATCTCTATTCAGAATTATTCAACAGAGCAAAACACAAATTAAAAAAGTGAATAAAACGTTAGCGCTACCCCTCCCGGAACTCATAGAGACTGCACTGCAGTACCTGCAGTTTGAAACAAACAAACAAACAAACAAACAAACAAACAAAAATTGAATGGAAGTCTATGAGAACACTCGGGGTGATTCTCAGTCTGAGTGAAATTGCCCAAAAAGGGGCAGTACTTCACAGAACGTGACTTGACAGTGATAGGACTATATTTCCAAAGGCAGAACAAAGTTTAGAACAGTGAAAGCTAGCATAACTCTGTGGTTAAATGTAATGGGAAAAACCCTCCCTTTCGCACTTTGGTAAATTCAGTGAAAAGCTTTAGTAAAGTGATTAAAAATTAAAAATGAATTTAACAGAATTTATCTCTCTTTTGTGCATTAAGGAGACTTCCAGATTAATTTTAGATGTTTCTTCTAAAATTCCTAAAATAAGAAAAAATGATGGACTTTGTTTTGGTGCCGGCCCACTTTAAGCACTGTGATGTAAATGACAACAACCTGATGCTTTTGGAAGCACATAATTTGCATCAAAATACAATGTTGAACTAAATATGCACATCCCACTGATTAGCATTAAGCACCTGAGAGTAAATGAACTAGTTTATGGAAGGTGCTTCACAGATCCACATCAATTTTAGTAAAGCTGATGTATGATACTGCCTCCTGATTTAAATGTAATGCCGTATGATGTATACACATTTTTAAGTCATTTTTAAGTCACAAAAAAAACAAAACAAAACAAAAACAAAACAAAACAAAAAACCTCTGCGCTTGCTGAGTTTTCAGTGTACTCAATGTTTTAATTCAGTTTAATATCATTTAAATTAAAATGTATTTTATTTATTTTTTTACAGTAAATTAATAATACATAATTAATAATACTTTTTTTTTTTTACAATATTTATTATTATCTATTAATGTTGAAATTAATTGCATCTGGTTGTTGTTAGTTTATGTCAGCTTAGGTTCATTAAATAATATTAACATTTACAACTAATCTATCTATCTATCTATCTATCTATCTATATATCTGTTTATTTTTGCTTGTTTATTAAGTTTTGGTTTTAGTATGTTATTTGCCATGAAAATGACAAATGTTGCAAATTCAATTTATTATTATTATTATTATTTACTAAAATAAAATAAAATACTAAATAATATATATTTTTTAATACAATAGCATAATAAATAATACCACACCACAGATAATCATATTAACCCTGATATATACAAGGAAATTAAATTTTTTTTTTTTTTTTTTTTTTTTCTCTCACAGGACCATAGTTCAGTCACAAGAGACAACAAGTCATGCATTAAACTCCATGCGGAGAAACGGGTCAGTGCAAAACATATTAACGTCAGTGCACAAGAAAGACATTCAGGGGTTTGTTCAAATCCCTAACAGTGATGCCAGACTTAACAAACAGCACTAATAGTAGTAATGAATGTACCATGGGAGTAATATCTTCAATTCTGTGTTTTCTTCCCTTAACATCCTACGTTAATTCTGAAGACCCAGCGTTCCACATTCAGTGATTAAACAAACATGGCCGGTACCCTTACATCCGAGCGCATTTTCTTTCCTGGAGTGGTGTGAATAAACTCCCCAGAGACGCAGTTTCAGCCCACTCAGTGGTTTAGGCAGTGCTTAACCCTGACACGTCTTCCAGCTCCATTTCTCTGCTAATTGCCAGCTCTTCCTGTCGGTAATTAACTAATCCCATCGTGGCGGATGATTATCTGGGGTTCGAGAGCAATGCGACATCATCCCCCCCAATTCAGATGTTGGTGATTTCCACAGAGAGACTGCGGTTACGGCTGTGCAAAAGCATTCAGACGGCTACACAAAGCACCCAGTTGTATTTTACCCATTAATGTTAGTCATTTTATCAGTGGCATGAAAGCAAGAAACACAGAGCGCAGGTCCAGGCGGAGCAAAAAAGTAAGAAATCACATTCTGTTTAATGAAAATGAAGCCTATTTTTAGGAGCATTTGTTCAAAATAATGGGTTTTCTATCATTTTAATTGGCAGTACAGTGAAAAAAGTTTTTCTCATTACTGCATTTATGTATATTTACAGGTATTTCAAGGACTGAAAATGCATTATCAACATACTGGCAGCATCTTAAATGTTTGATTCCCAGAATTCAAAATATCTCCTTTTATCATTCTTAGAAAAAAGAAAGTCTTACATTTCTGGAAGGACATGATGGTAAGAAAAGATGACAGAATTTACGTTTGGCTGAAGTATGCCATTAAGCAGGTGATTGTGTTTTGTTTCTCATCCGAACGCTCTCCAATACAGTGATATTTCCAGTCTACACATCGACTGACAAACAGGTGCTGTTTAAGTAGCTTATTTGAAGAAGTGTTCAGACAAGACGTCCTCTATAGTCACATCAGCTTGTGTTAAATATATTAAATATTTCATATTAAATCAATTTCTGCGTATTCCAGCATGAAACTTTCGAGGCAAACCTGTCTTTGATTTATAAATGCAACCTAGACAAAAGTAATTTGCACTCTCAGTATGGAGGAATTTAATTATCAAAGCTCAACAAGTTTGAAATAACCTATAAGTTGATGTAACAGTGTGACATTAATCATCACTTTAGTAATTGTGTGCGAGTGCATGAGACAGTGTGTGACAAATTATATATTACACATTATAGTAATATGAGTGTGGGAAAGTGATGTGCTTAACTGTAATCAAAAGTATGACACAATGCAAAAAAAAAAAAAAAAAAACGGCATTATTTATTTATTGTGAATTTATTTTAAGATTTTCTTTGTTACACGTTACATGCACTTACTAATGTAATAACAATTAACTGTGCATAATTACATGCAAGTAACCCTACAACAAACCCTAATCTTAACCTTAACCATGTAGTAAGTACATGTAAGTAATTAATTAATATCGTGTGTATAATTACACTGTAACAAGAACCTCTTAAAATAAAGTGTAACTTTTTTTTCTATTGAAGTATAACACTTTGCATCGTATAATGTATATATTTTACTAACAATGTAGTCCTTACCTTTCTTAAATATATACATATATATATATATATACTTATATTTATTTATAGATAAATAAGGCTCTGAAGGCTCTGTCCAACAACAAAGAATATAAGGTTTTATTTATCTAATAATTTGTAGTAAGAGAGTAACTATAAATATTTGTGATCTCACAATAAAAAGCACCGTAGAACATCTGTTAAAAAAAATACAAATCTATTCATCATTTTTAATGAAATGAATGACACAATGCAAAATTTAAAATGCAAAAAAAAAAAAAAAAGACAAGCAAGCAAGCAAACAAACAAACAAACAAATGAATAAATAAATCAATAAATAAAATACACACTTTTTTACGTATAACATATTGCATTGTGGGGGCTTTATTTATCTAGAGTGACAAAATATTCTACAAAATATTCAGATATCAGAATACAAAAAACACCAAGGAACGAATGTAAAAAAAAAAAAATCATATTGCACTAAACGTGACATGTTCTTGACAGTTTTCATAAGAAAAGCAAAAGGCCGCGAGGTACACTGGTAATAGGCAACACACTGATTAGGGCACTTGTCATGCTTTCTGTGCATTAGATGGACAGCAAGTATCTCTGATTATTTCTCACCTTGACTGTGCCCTTTTAGTCTCTCTCTCTTCTTCCTGTTAACTCCGTCTCACCCCGTTCGTCTAAAAGTGTGTCCATGCATTACACATTCCCCTCACTTCCTGTGCTATCTGCGGCCTGCATCTAAATCAGCCACCTCTGCTCCATCTAATTACTGCAGGATCAAGCAAACTCATTCAGCTCGACCGACTCGGACAAAGGATTTGTCTCTAGCTTAAAACAAAAGGCGGAGATAGCAGGCCGCCCTCCACCATGGCATTCACACACTCCCTGAATATATGAGGCCGCTCAGCCTGTCACGCCAAGGCATTGTGTCCCGCACAAGATCAATATCTAGACGTTTTCATTTAGTCCTGCAGAATATTGGGTTTCAAAAGTGCACGACACAGGACTGAGAGCAGAAACTGCTGAAAATGTGGGCCAAGTTATCTATTTTTAAAGGGATGGTTCACCCAAAAATGAAAATTCTGTCTGTGCAACACAAAAAGTGAATTTCTGGACTAAATAAGGACAGGTTTTTTGTTTATGGGGTTAAATATGCCAATATGTGCACAATTTGTGCATTCAGTGCAGTCCACTAATGTATCACAACTGTTGGATAATAATAATAATGATAATTATACATTTAAATTAAGTTTAAATAAATAAATAAAACACATTTCGTGTTTGGGTCATTTTGGACCCAGGTATGCATGGAGTACAACTAATTAACTATGAAGTTATGCCAAAAAACTATTTTCTCCATTTTTAATAAGTCAAAAAGGGATACATGCCATAATAACATGCTAATAACATGGCAACGACATGGTAAGATTCACAACTTTATAATTGAGGTTTTGAGATTGTGGATCCAATGGAGTTACGAGTTTCAATCACAAGCTCTTTTTAATACTTTCCATTGGTTAAGTATTTGTAAAACCAACAGACATAAAGAATTAACAACTGCATTGCACTATGAGAAACGATAAAAATGAAATATGGAGATAAGAGGTTTCAGTCTGATAACGACAATATGCAGCTAAAGCACCGACATGAACTTACTAGCACAAAGCCTTTTAGAAATTATTGTAAATTGCACTTGCAGATGGTAATCATAAGTGAACCACTTCATATCAGCGAGATGTGCATGAAAAACATGCCATGACCATGATAATTAGTTAACGTGTTATTATATGCTGCTCTGGTGAAACAAGTCAAGTGGCAGCTTGACAGGTGGAAATTAGCAATCTTGCACCTCTAACCAGAGTGCATTTGGTTCACGTTTATTTTTAGAAGCAGTCATTTCATCCTGGAGAGCATCAGTAAAGTAAGGCGAACCAGCACCTGAACTCCCGCTGAGAGTGAGATCTCATACTGATCCATGCCGGTTCCTCTCAGAGGGCAACTGGGGACGTGGGTAACATGAGATCTCTCTCATAAAGAACTGTTTCAATTATTAACTAACTCCGCTTTCACATTGCTGTTAGATACTGTAAATAACCTGCAATTAATTCTCAGCATTGGATTTCTCAGGATGTCTAGCCAACGTACTAATTAATGTTATCAACCCTAAGTTGCCAGGATAATTTCAGAGTTTAACACTTCTAAAATATGAGGACTGTAAGTAGTGCCATCACCAAAAATGATTTGTAATTTAAAAAAAAAAAAAACAGCCTACAGTAAGTTACCTGTTTAGTTTAATTTGATTAATTTAATTACTGAATTTGGAGTTAAATGAATTAGTTTAATTTTAATTTACTAATTTAGTTTAATGTTTTTTTTTGTTTGTTTTGTTTTGTTTTTTTGAAATTAGAAAAACCCTGCAGGTTTTAAATAAGGCAGCAGTTATTTGCATTAAGTGGAAATAGCAATTAGATGCTATTTACACTACGCAGAGATGGCAAAAGTACACACATCCTTCACTCAAGTAGAAGTACAGATACTCATGTTTAAAAATACTCTGGTAAAAGTAGAAGTACTGACTACATTTTTTTACTTAAAAACACTTTAGTTAAAGTAAAGAAGTATGGGCTCAGACATGCACTTAAGTAAAAGTATCCATTACTACCTGTTTTAGTGTCACACTGGTAACTGGACCTCACATGGTATTGACACATTAATACAAAATAACTTACATTTAAAATTTGTTAGCTAATAAATGTATCAAGGCTAAACAACCACCATGTAGAACAGGACCAGACTGGGACAAAATTTCAGGCTGGGAAATTTCACACTCATCCCATACACTCACAACAAAATTGGACAACTTTTTGTATGGCCATCACATTTAAATAAATGCTTAAAACCGTTAGGCTGGGGCGGTGCAAAAAGAGAAAAAGGCTCTCTCTTGAATGGCACTTCCATTTTCCTTTTCAGTCTCTTCATTTTTCATGATATCTCTCTGCATCTCACTTTGTGTGTGTTTGTTTTTTCACTAATTTTCTTGTACCTGTCACTTTTTTCATCAGCCATTTACTGTTATGAGCTGAACTGTCTCCACCTTCTTGCAAAACAGCCACCTCATTTTATTTCGATTTGCAGTAACAATTTTATTTAAGTTCAATTTAAAGTATCACATTATGACCAGGTTTAGTTGTTTATATCTTAAAATGGCTTAAATACTGTAGAAATAACAAAACTTTATTTTCTAAATTGCCTAAATGTCAAAATTAGTACAATATTGATTACATCATGACAATATCTTTACATTATAATCCTAATACTGAACATGTTATTGCATTATCATGAATCATATTTTTCTCTTACCAAAATTAACCATGGTTTATTACAGCAAAGTATATAGTAAACATGTTTTTTTTTGTTTGTTTGTTTGTTTTTTGTTTTTTGTTTTTGTTTTCTGGCGGATTGATTACAATCTATTTTAATTTACAACCATAGTTTTACTACACATCTCATGGTTAGACTATGGTTAGTGTAGCAAAACCATTTGTGGTTAACATGGTTGAAGTATAGTAACCATGGATTTTGGTTTTAATTTTCGTAAGGGTCATGTCGTTATCTGTCCTAGCTCCCTCTGAACGTATAATTACAATATGATGTTTTATAACATTTGTTTGCTAAATTACTACTGCAACTTTACATTAAATAATGATGTCCATCAGCATAGAGTATTCTGAGTCATGATAGTAATATAGTTTTGTTTATAGTACTACTGTCACTTGCAATGATTACTCTGATAAAAAAAAAAAAGGAGACTCGGAGCGCGTGCGAGCCAAATCGTGTTGCCAGTAAAGACTAACCGATCCATGATTTATTACAGATTTGTTATCGAATGGTGATCCACCAAATGCTATTTAAAACTAAAGTAACGAGCCTGGTTTGAAAATGTAAGAAGTAGAAAGTACAGATATTGGTATAAAAATATAAGGAGTAAAAATGAAAGTAGTCAGAAAAATAGTGAAGTACTGATACCATAAAAATCTACTTAAGTATAGTAACAAAGTATTTGTACTTTGTTAATTACTATCTCTGACACTAAGTGAAAATAGCATATTTTCTTTGCAATAGTGGCAAATATCTGCACATTATTATTGTAGAACATTATAAACTATACAATATACAATGATAATGTATTGAGTGTAAATGATCATTTTTAATAAAACTATTAAATGGATGCCACCTCATTGGCACAAAAAATCCCTCCCTACACGTACCCCTAATGAGGCACTATATTTTCCTCTTTTTTGATTATTTTCTTTATTTTTTTATTTAAAATAAATGCCTTTCCGATGTGAAACGTGATGTGAAAAGGGCACAAGGCAACTTCCACCTCGGCCTGTAATGTTGTCTAGTGCATCCACACGTTTGTGTGCTGAGTTAGTGTAAATAGCCTCTGCCAACAAGGCAGACTATTTGTACTTAGTGTAACATACACTCTGTTTAAATAATTTTACACCACATCATTGCAGTTGGTATTGTGGTATTACATATGGTCAGACACATTTGCATGCATCATTATATACTGTTAACATTTTACCACAATCAAGCTAAACCCTCATAATGCTTTTAGGTCTGTTTTAACCTTGAAGAGATTCATAAATGTTTCTGAACCATGCATTCAAGACCCTCAAAATACACATAAAATACTTGCTGTATGTAAAAATTGCTGTATAATACTGTCAAATGTATGATTTTTACAAATATAAAAACAAAAAAACAAACTAACTAACTAACAAAAAACTATTTAACTGAATTAGTTAATAATTTAGGATAAAAACATTAAAAGGAAATTCTCAGAACAATACATCACATATATAATTATTTATTATTAATTATTACTTATAATAATACATACGTAAATATATAAGTAAAAATATTATAGCAAATTAATGTAGGCTATAAATATAAATATAGGCTATAAAATCTGCAGTACATATATACATACAAGGAATAAATACTTATATATTTAATTTAGTTAACTGATAGACCATGGAAAAAAAAAATAGCCTATATTTGCTGAGTTTCAGTTCAGTTTTGTGACAGAAAGGAAACTCAAATGGAAGAAAGCTACCTTCTATTTGTTTTTTTTTGTTTTTTTTTGTTTTGTTTTGTTTTGTTTTTTTAACTTGATTTTGCTGGTATGAGGAAAGTAGAAGTAATTGCGCTGGTGCACACAAACACAAAACATATCAGTTCCAGGCTTCTAGCACTGGTAACTTGAAAGTGCAGTACTTTATCAAAACAAAACACAGTGAACCAAACATCAGTGTGTCTGCCTCACTGTGTCACCGTTAGAACGCAACTTAAATACAAAGTCTATAATTTACATAATAAATCATAGTTTAGTTTGTGGATGCATCGCAGATATAGAAATATTATGGAATATTTGGATTTGTGGCAAATGAGAGAGGTAGGATATAAGAGCACAAAGCTCAATTTCGCAGACAGTTGAGTGCGCAAGCCTTTAAAGTAACGCTAAACTCCTTTGTCAGTGAGAGTCGCGTTCAGAATCAGCACATGGTCACTGTCTAGTGGTCTTTGTTTTCAAGCGTGCAACTCCTGCCATCCGCTGTTCTTCTGCTGGCGGTTATCAAACAGCATTGCATTACTGCGGGCGCCCCCTTCTGGATTGAGGATGAATTGCCTGTATTCGTTGTAAGGCCTCATGCACTGAACCGAGATGCCTGTACCAGACGGATATATATATATATATATATATATATATATATTATCACAGGTTGCGTAAGACTTTAACATTGTCCATCATTTTGATGGACAGGGTTGGAAAAATGTCATAATCTATTATTACCCACCATTTTTAATTTTATATTTTAATTTTAATTACACATTTAATTGTTTTTAATTTTGTTTAATTTTATTTCATTTTTAATTATGAACCTACAGGACGATATATGCTTGGGAATTTATTCTGAAGAGAACAAATGAACAGATGGGACTTTTCATGTTCGACACCACACCCTGCAGTTACAGCCATTTTAATATATTATTTTTTATATGAACCATTATCGATTCGTAAATCCCAATCGATCTTTCAGTTGAGAAATGAACAGTACATAGTGTGCTTCCCATCCAATAAATTGCAATAGGCTAAGCTTTGTGTTACTTTTGATATGAAACAAAGTCTCAGATTTCAAATTCTGTCTATTTTATTAGGAAATTCAAGCAATAAATACCGTGTTGGTGCTCTTTAATGTGGTGTGATAGATTGTTGTAGCTTCTGTGTACTCGCCTGTATGTAATCAAACGCATAACAAAACATTTGTAACAATTTTATTTTTGTTCTGGATCCAGCACTCTGCTGCTACGCTGTAGTGCACTCGCCACCAACTGGACAGGGGTGGGAATTACAGTTAGAAGTTACAATAGATCACCCTCAGTGTCATCTGTCAAAGTGACGGACAGCCTTCAGATTGTTCCATCACTGATGAAAAAATTCCGTCAATGACAGACAATTTTCGGTTAACGTGACCTCTGCTATATATAGCCTTTTAAGTACAAAGTGATCAAAAACAAAGATTTTTTTGAGTAATTTCATAATCAGTATCTAACCTTAATATTATATGTGTTACATTTAATAATGTAACATGTAATGTAAACATTTTAAACTTAAATGTTAGTGCCAATATTAGGCAAATTGGGATGCACCAACTTTATGAATGATTCATTGAATCATTTACTTCAACAATCGGTATGAAAGCACTGCATAATTAAAGAACAAAATAACCCTGCTGTGTGTTGATCAGTGTGGTTTCAGCTGTGGGTTCATTTGGATCTATTGTCCAATAGCTTTTTGGAAATGGCCAAAATTGTCATCGCAAGTTCCAGTGTGTTGCTTTTGGGTTAGTAAGGGTGGCTTGGATGCTTTTGAATTAGCAATTGCATGTGTCCAAAATGCAGAAAGTCAGGATCACATTTCCATAACATATAATGTCATCTGACAACAATAGCGACATCGTTTTGCTTCTTTTGCTCAAAGAAACACATTAAAACATTCAACGCATGAGTAACTTCTAGGCTCTTGTAGCTAAAAGGTGGGATGTTCATTCCCACAGCCACCATTTTGAGCCCTACCATTTGTCCCATTCATTATTCTATGAATGCAGTGTGCTCTCCAGTAATTGTATACGTAGGCCTCAGCTGGGGCTGACAGACAGATATTTCATTTGAAGAGGAGCTCCTTTATTGCTATGTGAAGTAAATACATCTGTGTGCATTTGATTTGTGAGAAATGTAAGACTGAAGATTTGCCGGCGTCTCCAGGCAAATGAAAAACAACCTAAAATAAGACGCTTCTGCTGAAAAGTGCTGATCTTCAAGAGCAAAAGTTGTCGAGGTAGGTACAAGGACTTCTGCAAAATTGGCACTTGTGGAAATACTGCTTGACATCTGTTATGTCGAGGTTAAAAAAGGAAAAAAAAAAAGAAAGCTAAACCACAGTTTGTTCTGGGCATTTCTGCAACAATGTATTCATTTTCATAACATTAATCAGATAGCAGTAGCTTTTCTCATATGCCAGTACCACAACTAAAATACATGCTGAATGATCAGCTCATTTCCATGCACCTTGCTATTAAACCCCTTTGAATCCTGAGTCAAAGTCTACAACAGTCCAACAAAGCCTCTCTCACACCTTTTCAACTCTACATAATAACCTGATCAACATGCCGCTCTCATACATATTTAAATATCACATAAAAATGGTCATTTTTGCTTTGATTACATTAGACGCTTGCAGACTTTAAAGTGCATTAATAGACAGATTTGCATTTATATTGCATTTGCGGTCGACACAAGCTGCAGTCCAAGAATAATGACAACCGATCATGCCGATCGCACCAACCTTGGACCATCAGAGGACCTGGAATCTGTTATCTGAAGAATGCGCAATCCTAGCCTGCTAAACGTTCACACTGTTAGCAGATTTTTACAGGAGAGTTTCACCAAACATGTCCAAAACATTTTTTTTTTTTTTTTTTTTTTTAGCATATGTATTTATCTTGCATCTCCAGTAATTTTGGCTAATTTAGGGTACATTCTATGTCCATTGATCATAATTCTATATATTTTTTTTTCTAACAGTTTTCTTCAATTTTCTTCAAAATCATACTTTATTAATTAAGGGATTTTTTTAATTAATTGAGTTGAAATGGCATGTTCTTTAAATAAATATTTTTTCCCCTCATGTCTCATCTTATTTTTATGTCATTTTTACATGCTATTTTTCTTGTCTGCAAAAATTCAGTCAGCTATGCTACTAATCAAACAACTCCCTGCTTATCATAACAATTCCCTGTTTATCACAACATCATGCAACCAGCATTTTCTGTGGCGAACACATTATTGTAAAAGTCCTTTTTTTCCCTCATTATTTCATACAACAGCCTAGTTAAAACGTATATTAATTGACCATTAACTATGCTGGGTATTGGCTGTTTTAAATGGAAAGCTCTTAATCAGAGCTGCCATACTGGGTGTTCCATTCTCTCCCACTGACTGTAATACTGTTGTCCCATCACAGTTATATGCACACGTAGGATACAATTCCCTGAATTTCAAAACGATTACACTCCCAACACATGCCTAAAAGGCTAATGGGCTTTTGCTTATTAGCAGCACACCATGTCATTTGATTTTTATTGTTGTGCAATCTGACTGTTATTACGGTGCTGCAGCAAAGACACCACAGTCTCTCTCGCTCTAAAAATTGATACCATAAAATAAATCAGACTGTAACAGTTAGTTTGTCCAGTAGCTTATGGAGTTTGATAGCCAGTAGCACATTTTTAATATTGCTTGTACATCACCAGTTCAGGTTTATTGTGAGACCTGAACTGATCTTCCGGGGCATTACATGGTGCTACGTTTTTTTTTTTTTTGTTTTTTTTTTGGCTTTGGAGTGTAGTTGCATCAAGTTGAATGTTCATATTTATTGTCATTGTTAAGTTCCCTGTCTCTAAACTTAAGCCTGAAGAATCAAAGAACACTGTAAATCTGTGGTGCACCACAGACATGGTCGAATATAATTTTGCACAGACAAGGCTGTTAAACAAATCTCAGCTGTTCTGTTCATACTTGCATAACAATGTTATAGCTGCATATTTGACTTCCACTGCAAGAACAACATATTTTTGCTTTTGTTTGAGGGACAAGTCCAAATGATTTTCTGTGGTGACTCACAGCATGTCACAGAGCTCAACAGAGCTTGACGTGTTTTTGAACCCAGGATATTCCTTTAATGTTGCACTATGTTCCAAAAAAAACTGTTTAATATGAAGGGTTCTGGTAAATCTAGCTCATGCAGTGTTAGTTCGAGAGTGATTCCTGGAAATGGAAGATTAAAAGTGACAGAAACACAGTTGGTTGATTGAAATCTTGCCTTGCAGCTGAATACTGGCTAAAACAGTCACAGTGGGGTCCAAAAGTCTGAAACCACTAGCGAAAATGCTTGAATTTATATATATTTTTTTATTTTTATTTTTTTAGTTTAAATCTAATTATATTATCAGTATAACTGTTTGAGTGACAGCAATGTCTTAGTATTTGGTGCTTCTCTCAGCAGAACTGGATTGTTAAAGATTTTGGAGGTAAAAACTCAAAACTGTATGTTGACTTGCTGCACTGAAAATTTTCAGTTGGCTAAATTAAATTATGCAAACTGAACTTTTGGTAACACTTTAGTACAGGGAACAATTCTCACTATTAACTAGTTGCTTATTAGAATGCCTATTCATAACATATTGCTTATTTATTAGTACTTATAAAGCACATATTCTGCATGACAATATTCTACATTCCTAATCCTAACCAATAAACTTAACAACTACCTTACTAACTACTAATAAGCAGCAAATCAGTAGTTTATTAAGGCAAAATTCATAGTTAATGGTTTGTTAATAGTGAGAATTGGACCTTAAAATAAAGTGTGACCAACTTTTAATAAACTAAGTCTTTGCACATTAGCTGAACCAACCTAAAATTTTCAATTAAACAGTCAACATATAACTTACTTGTTTATTTTTAACATAAAAAGTTATATTTTTTAATGAACTAACATTGAATTAAACTTTACAATTTACAAATTATTTTTGTAAAATGTATTCCAGATATTTATTTATGTATTTGAATTACTTGAATTTCAGTTGAAGAATTTCAATTTGTTTAGATATCAAAAGTTCCCAACAATGGTCGTACCACTGCAGAAAATGATTATTATGTAAATGGTACAACATAACTAAGTACCAGGTATAGTGTGAACTTCATATTGTAAGGTAAGTAGGAAGGTTCCAAAGGTTTGCTGCAAACCTAAACTCTCCCTTTAGCAGCAGAACTGCATCGCCGCTCAGCATGTAAACACCTCTGCTCTTCACGGGGCGAGTTTAGCACAAGTGAGCAGTCAACAGCGATGTGTCAGAACAGATTACTGATCTAAAGCCATCTAATTATTCTCTGGTAACACGCCTTTGGGCCAGTAATCGTAAATTGGCGATTCTTCATCTTCCTCAAAGTGATTGTGACCTTTCCGGCTGAGCCGATTGCTAGAGCAGCAGCATGTGAAATCGTAGCGTTTGGCCTGCAGTCTGAGACGGTGCGTCCAGGTCATTAGAGGAGTAGAGATTTGCTTGTTGCTGATCGGGCTGCCATTGTCCAGCATTAAGCTGCCGTTTAATCTCACTCTATAAAGACGCGCCCAGGGAGAAGTTCACTCGGAGAGCAATCTGATTCTGAACACAGCACGCCCTACAGAGCTCCAGGGACACGTCTATTGTTATTACGGCCCACTTGCTACCAACCATCGTATTTGAGCCGTGCTTGTTCCCAAGCAACAAGCAAAATTATTATTAAGAAAAGGGCTGTTGAATAATCAAGGCTACAGGGCATTTGTGCTTGGCCAGGAGCATTTTCCACAAGGATTCAAGGCAACCCGGTGCCTCATCAAAAATTCAGAGTGATAAAATAATTGACAGTATAAAAAATGAGACCAAATTTTATGATATATGAGATCAAATGGTATATATTATGCGCTATTATAGGTGCCTTGTTTGTGAAATAGTGCCCTTTGTCTGCAACCATTCCTGATGCAACCATTCCATTCCAGATGTGGAAGAAATGGATGGAGCAACAATACATTCAGAAAGTTTTAGCTCAGTGTTTACAGGGGATCTGAGGCTTAAGACTAGTCCCAGATTAAAACTTGCACTGAGTGATCTTAAAATATGTCAAAGCCCTTGTTTTGTCTCAAGACGCACACCAGTAATGATTGATTGATTGACATTTTCCCCTAAGCCATGCTTCTAAAAAAATCACTTAAAAGGGTCCTATTATACTTTTACTTTTTAAAGTCTTGATTTTGTTTTGGGGGTGTACTAGAACATGCTTTCATGCTTGGTGGTCCGAAAAACACATTATCTTTAACATAAGTTACATTATTGCAAAACATTTCTCCCAGCCTGGCACATAAGGCTCGATTAGTTCCGGGTTTAATGAAGGCCCGCCTCCCGAAAAACAAAATGTGTTGTGATTGGTTAGCTGTCCCACTGCGTTGTGATTGGCGAACAGCTTAGACGGTGTTTCAGTACTGCCACGCCTCTTCTCAAAGAAGTAAGTTCTGTGTACAACTGTTAGCCCAAGCTAAAGTGAATCTTACGTTTTAAACATGGATATTTTTCTTACAAAAACGCATTGATTTGCTATAGGAGGCCTTTATTAATCCCCTGGAGCCATGTTAGGCACTTTTTTATTATGGATGGATGCACATTATTGGACTTGTTTTGGACTGATGAGGAGAAACACCCGTCTATGCCGTTCTAAAGCTTGGGAGTGCCAGGATAAATTTTAATATAACTCAGAGTGCATTCGTCTGAAAGAAGGAAGTCATATACACCTAGGATGCATGGAGGGTGAGTAAATAATACACTACAGTAGTGTTGGGTCCTATCATCAGCACTGCGAGATCGCCAGTACATGATATTATCCTGCTAATGTGTTTAATTATCTACAAAACCAGCTCCAACATAAGGCTAAAAGCAGCCTAATATTATCAAAGAGCATCATCACTGATTAGCCTAGCCTATTCTAGTGCATGTCTGTGGCGCGTTATGGCTCCGATGCAGCAACCGGAGTAGATTGTGGATTCAGCATGTGTTTCGACCCTCTGTACTGCACACGTCTGCAGCGCGTTACAGCTCTGAAGCAGCCACTCTACTCAATGCTTGTGTTTATACATGCCGCGCTGCAGCTCACTGAAGTGGTTTTCTGCGCTACATCGCTAAAGTTAGCTAATTAAAGCTAATCCCCCACCTCGTCCCTACCCTCCCTCCAACAATTTGAATTTCCGTAGGCGGGATTTAATTTAATGATATTCTAATGGACTGTGTTGTGACATCATTGCATCCAGAAAACAAACGTCGTAGTCCAAAGGAGTCGTTTGTTGTAGTTCTTGAAAAGGGATGTTTTAAAAACGAAAAGTCCTTTTGGAGTGGACTTTGAAATTTGTAACTTTGTAGATTTTTTTTATGCCCAAAGATACACACCACACACTGACTGATGTTCAAAAAGTGAAAAAGCATAATAGCACCCCTTTAAATGTACCCCTTTTAATAGTCCTGGCTGGCTTAGTCTAAGCTCTATCTGTGAAGCCAGGTCATAAAATGTTTAGTTTAATGTTGTATAACTTAAAAAAAAAAAGTTAAAGTTATTTGATCATAACATATTGATATGATATACATGATATATATCAAAAAACATATTGATATGACTTATTTCACTTTTACAGTGTACTTGGTTTCACAAAATAGTATGAATGTTTTTATTGATTTATTGATTGATTGATTGACTGATTGATGTTTACCAAATAGTTTTATGTATTACAATATATTATATATACAATATATACTAAATTAATATACATATAAAGACACATACATTAGGCATGCTATTATATAGATTATGACGTTTTATAGTTTTATTAATGGCATTTAGTATATGAGATCATACTGTAATTAAGATCCTCTTTTTTTATTATTATTTTTTATATTTACTTATTTATTATTTTGGTGCGTACAACTGTGATTATATAAAATATACATAATAATAATAATAATAATAATAAACCATACATAAAATATGGTTAGCTACTATTTACTAGCCTCTAGCTTTAGTAGCTTCTAGTGTAGCTGACCATTTTTAAAAGAGTATATTGACAGTAGATGAATTACTTTACATCATAAGTAGCCTCCTAAACACTATTATTAACCCACAGACCCTTTAATCATCAAATGGAACATGCATTTGCATAAATTAATTAATTAACTAATTATCAGATATCAGAAGTCCACCACACACCTGGTTTTAATAATTGCTGCTGTACTGTGGCCTTTTCACAACATTATATCACACCATCCAGAAAACTATTTGGTCATTCAATACAAAATGATGAGCACCATCACCATCAAAATCCCCATTGCTAGAGATCAATTATCAGCATGAATGATGTCTTTCTATGTATATTATGATAACTCCTAGAACTAGCCAGGCACATATAGCGCTGATGTGAATGTGATATTCAGAACTCATCACTGAATCAGCTCCATCTAGGTCAGCCATTGTTACATACTTTACCAGTCAGAGCAAGAAGCGTGTTTGTGAAATCAACACTAGGTGAAGCCAAACATGAGGAGATGAGCCTTCGGGGCTGTTTCTGATTGTTGTATAATCTGAGCAGTTGGACCCAATCAGATTTCACTGTATTGTGGGACAAAACATGACTAGACGGCATTTATTTGGCATTATGTAACTTCTGCTGGCTAGAAGTGGGACTAGAATTAGACGAGATGACCCAATTCACCACATAAGAGGAAGTGGCAGCCCGAGCGACTCAAAGGCCCGGAGACACACATCATCGGCTCCGACGTTCGCTCTAGAAACGGAGAAACGAAACTTTTGTTCAGATTACCCACGTTTGATGGATGAGCCTTCCCAGTTCATGTGACAGCAGTGCAGATGTCAGACAGATGTGATTGCAGATTTTTTGATTAAATTTTTAATGAGAAGCGCACTGAATTCCACTCAGTATTGATGCACGATTTAATTGTCTTGTCACAAGCAAGCCGATATCCTGCATTGACGGCTGAATTTGATGCTTCCTTCTGTTGGAGGAGACAGGGGAACACAGGGAGACACGATCTTTCCGTGCCGCCACCGTGTCGCCGTGCCAGAGGCGATGTCCCTGCCGAATGCATAATGCATTTCCGTTTCCCGTACCTTATGATTTGAATGCGCGCCTGAAGCGCGTCCCTGGGTGAACCTTTGGTGTATAAGGCCACTGTTGGCAAACACGTATGGTAAACCTGTTGCAACAAAGGGAAATCCATCACAGCTGTCAAACTTTCCACTCATGTGGGAATTATTCATTTCAACTATTTCAATATTAACTTTAGGCTCAGCAAAACAAAAGCGGCAAACTGATTTGTATGGCTGTGCTTGTTTAGATTCTAAACATATTTAGTTCAACATTTCTAATCTTGTTTTCTGCATATTTGCATTTGCATATATTGTAAAACTGCTGTTCGGTTAGTTGGTTAAAACTCGGTCGGTTAGTTTAAATCTACATAATTTCACTGTTCAAGTCAGCATGAAATGAAACTTAGCCCTATGTATTTTCTAAATGAATTGCTCACACTAATATTTGTAATATCCATCCATATATATGTTTCTTTTGGTGCATTCAAATCCTTCTGGAAAGTTTGTATTTACTTGTTGGGAAGTCGTGATTAAGACATCAGGCTCATTCAAATCACACCTGGCAATGCATCTTTTCAACATAAAATTCAACAAGATTTTTAAACTCTGTATGATGATGAATAAAGAATGTGCATTGGGTGTGTTTTTGCTTAATGTTTTTATTTTATGAAGATTATGTAAACTGAATTGATATATGAATTTAATTATAATTGCACAAATTTTATACTATTTTGTGCATGCAACTTAGATTTTGTTTTGTAAGTGGAAAAAAAAAAAAAATAAATAAATTTGTTTTAATCAGTTTACCTTTAATGCAGGCTGAATCTGACATGCTCAAATTGCATGCTTAACTCAAATTGGCTTAAAAAAAATATATATATATATATATATATATATATATATATATATATATGACTATGTGATTATGACTTTGCGATGATGTTCATGTGCGTTCAACTTGTAAATTATTTTTTTCAACATGACTTGAATGCACCGTTTTTTAATTGCTTTTTTTTTTCTTTCCGATAATCCGTTTTCTCATAGTTTGAGGAACTGAAAATAAAAGCACACATAAATAGGTCACACACAGGAGAAGAGGGAGCAGTGACTGTCTCACCAAACAACTCAAATACAGTGAGACAATCACTTCGACAAAAGATGACACCTTCAGTATGTGACATACAACCCCCCTCCCACTCCCCTCACTCTCCCAGCCTTTAGGGTTCATGAAAAGAATAAAACTCTTGAAATCACAGAGAGAGAGATGTTGAGAGTGAACTACATCTGACATGAGAGGAAAGAGATACAGTGAAGAGAAAATATGGAGACAGGGTGAAGGAAAGATAAAAGAAGAAAGGAGTCGAAACTCAGAACAGGACGAGACAGGAAGGACGGAGGGGAAACGAGACGAGAGAAAGCAAATACAGACAACAGCAGAGACGTGGAAATGAAAGCAAAGACAGAGCGAAGGAAAACGGCCTAAATCTTCCATTAGAATATCAAACACGCGACCCAGATGAAGTCTATCGCGCATTTCTCCGCTCACAGGAAATGGAGGGATCAAAGTGTGCTCTTGTGAAAGCTGAGAGCGCAACTTCTGCGTCTTTATTTGCTGTAGCGTGTCAGTCAAATATGTGGAGCTTTACTATGCAAAGAGACTGGAGGATATAGGAGTAATATTAGGAATTGTGTTCCGTCAGATCACATCTCAGCTGTCTGTCTCCTCTAGGATGCTCGTTCTGAGCCGTTCCAGACACTTTTAAAGCCACTGGATGACAGTGTCAGGAATGGGAAAATGCAAAATGCCAGACTTTTTGACATTAATCATAAAATAGGACAGCGAGTGCAGACATATGGACGTGAGGCTGGCTGACTCGGCACCAGTGTCTCTCTGAAAAGTTAGTTTGGAACAGCAGCTGATGGGTTGGGAATTGAGAGGATTTTTTTACATTTTTTTTATAAGGAGGTTATGTGTGAACATACATCAGTTTTTATTCATAAACCCAAAGAAGTGTTTTCCTATACAGATGGTACTCAGCAGTGTTTCCTTTATGTAAAAAATAAATTAAAATGTTTGTGTTTGTTTTTAAGTTGTATGCTTGTTGCATGCAAGAAGTGAGGTTATCGTCAAACATACCTTATCATTTTGCTTTTAGTCTCAATAGCTGTTTCCATCCAAAGTTGCAAATTAAACTTATTTGAAAAACTGGAATATCACAGCAGTCATTTGCAAATAAAGGACCATTTCAATCCAGAGAGTCTAGGAGAACAAACACATCACTTCCTCTTAAACTGGCGTTAAATATCAAAAATAAAAATGGAATTTGCTGTAGCAGGAGAAGCCACTGTGGGCCTTTTTCGTCTATAATAAATTACTTGCATCTCAGAGTGCGCAGACAAAACACAATAAACACAGACATGTCACCTTGTGCTCAGAGACAGAAACCTGCTGTTTGGGAACCTGCTGTTTGTCATGTAAGACAGTTTTGGGAGGTAATTATACTGAACCACTTTGATGACACACTTTGGATAAGGCATTTCAGAATGAAATGACAGAATGAAAAAACAGAAGCTGCACGTGCATTGGTCTACCGGTTAGTCCTGTCATGCCGTCCCATGATCTGCTGAAGCAAAAACAGGACTTGTTTGATCCGGATGGAGGGATTCATTTGTTAAATGTGTTTCCATTTTATGTGCATTTCTTCTTATCGGATAAAAAAGAAAAGTAATTTGAATGCAAACCTTTATATATATATATATATATATATATATATACACACACACACACACACACACATATACACACACACATATACACACATACTGACAATTCCATTTTTTTTTTTTTTTTTTTTAAATGCGGTATTCCAAAATCCTCATAAAAATGGGTGGATGGAAGCATAGCTAATAAAATGTAATGTTAAAGGAGAAGTCCACTTCCAGAACAAAAAAACTTACAGATAATTTACTCACCCCCTTGTCATCCAAGATGTTCATGTCTTTCTTTCTTCAGTCAATGAGAAATTATGTTTCTTGAGGTACCCATTTCACAAATGTTCTCCATATAGTGGACTTTAATGGTGCCCCCAAGTTTGAAATTCCAAAAGTTTAAATGCAGCTTCAAGGAAGAAGGGTCTTACCTAGCGAAACGATTAGTCATTTTCAAAACAAATTGACAATTTATATATTATGTCTCATTTTCTTCTTCATTGTCAAAATCATCCTACATCGCTGTATTATTGAGAAAATTCCTGATTTTGTTTTCCTCAAGAAACATCTTGGATGACATGGGGGTGAGTAAATTAAAATCTGTAAATTTTTGTTATGGAAGTGAACCTCACCTTTAAGCCATGTGTTGTTCAGATTAGAAACATTGCATTGTTAAACTAGTTGTGTGTGATATTAACAAAAAAAAAAACAATCTTAGTATTTAGGTGACAGAAGCTGCATCTTGGCATTTACATTTTTGTTTTGGTGACATGAATGTATTTACACAGAAACTGTCACTGTCTTAATTAACCGATTTATTCAAACGGTTGATTGACAAGGCATGTTTATTTTGGATAAATATGCCCCCAAATTGCACTTTGGAGTGAATACAGTCATGCCACCATATTGTGGGATCATTCCAAACCAAAACTGGCCACTTCAAAGTGCTCTTTCAAGGGCACAACTGAAGGATGCTTTACTTTCATGATTCTTTGTGCAGGTTAAATTGTACAACGACAATGCTTCCTGCTTTCTTAATTGCCTCAGCAAGATGGCGCAGAAGTGTGTTCCATTTCCATATCCCTTCAAAGCTCTCACTCTGGATAGTAAACCCTTCAAAGGGATTAGGACACAGGGATAAACCCTTCAGAATGGAACGGAGCATTTATGAGTGGATCACTGAATTATTTACTCATTCGATTTCATTTAAAACACAGATTCACTCAGTAAAGCAACAGCTGTGTGTCGATCTAAGACAGGATAGGCAAGTTCAGTCCTATACAAGACTACTAAGGCTATAGGTAGATGTTTATTATTATTATTATTATTATTATTATTATTATTATTATTATTATTATTATTATTCAAAAATGAAAAGTGGATCCAATTGCAAAATAAATAAATAAAAAATCCACATCCAGGCACTCACATAGTCAGATACATTTTAATATGTAGCCCTGTCTTAGAATAAAGGCTTTTTACTTTGCTGGCTATGTGAGTGCCTGGATGTGGATTTGCAATGGGATCCACTTTTCCTTTCTGATATTTTGTTCCCTCTTTGGAGCACCCATAGTTTTGCCTGAGATTACCTGATGCACCCCTGGTCAAGAGAGACAATATTGGCAATATTATGTTTAAAATGTAACACAATGTTCTTTTTTGTTGACCAATTAATATAATTTTAGATATTTTGTAAAAGCAGCATCTATACAATACTATATCAAAAAAAAAAAAAATAAGACATCAACTCTTGTATTCTAACGTTTTTTGTTTTTTTTTTAATTAGACTGAGCTATTTTTGAACTATAGTTAGCATTTTCCAGTATACTTCAGTGACATTTTCCTCAGTTCTTGGACTTTTGCCATTTGATCAAGCTTGCTGCAGTGCTTACTGGGATTGCCTATTTCATGAAAGACACACATGATGCCATTTGGACTGGTGTTCATCAAAATAGATTTAAAATGCTGTTGAGTAAGGCAGCTTTCTGCTTGTTTTAGAGCAGAGCCTTATAACACTGTCTCAACAAGGCATCTTTTAGTCACTAGAGTCACTATTCCAAAAAAAAATAAATAAATAAATAAATAAAGAAAGAAAAAATAAAATAAAAAAAATAAAGATTTTAACTGGCACACAATGTACTTTTCAAGTGTTCCTAACCTTAAAAACACTGTAGTAATGTTCATTTAGCTCCTGAGAAGTGAAATCCTCACGCAAACGTAACACATTCACAGTGTGGAGTGATTTATGTAAGTGTCACTGATACTGACAGGTATGTTTTCATGGCAACGGAAGGATATTATATCAGGAAAGAATAAATGCCAATGTCAGTATTTCACTCTCGCTGTATCCAAGCTCAAAAAACACTATAAACTGCACACTGTTTCATTTTCACTTCCGTATCTACAGCCTCCTGTTTACCTAGACTGACTCTTTTCCCCTTTACAGCACACTTAAAAAGTCATAACATGAAATAAATACTTGTTTTTGTGCAAAAAGAGTTTATTTTTATTTTTAAAGTATACTGTAAATTTGTATTTCTATGCATAAAAAAACACTCCCAGATTTTACACATTTTTTGGCCCATTAACATATTTTGGTTCACACAGCTCTAAATATGCTTACAGTATTAAGGGCTCATTACAGCACTGTCATCACTTATTTGTAATTTCTCTTGATGACAAACACTGCAGGACATTTTTCACACTGTGTATAACAGCATCTTTTAATTACATCCTTGCAACAATGATTAGAATGTGCCGTTTTAATATTATGACGTCTTAAATTGTAAATCACTGCCATAGCGAGCAAGATGAAGGCTACAGGATCACAAAGCCTGGGCTGAACCAGTGCATCAAGGTGAAAACACAACCGTCTCTTGCGCTCCAGTGCAGATTTTAAGACCATTAGAGCGACCACATGCCGAATGCGGCTTTATCCTTTAATGCACTGAAGATATAGAGACCTATTGTATGTGTCCTCTGCAGTGACTTTATGTTATTATCTTGAAAGCTTATTTTTAAAGTCACTGCACACCAAGTGGATGCATTCTTGAGGAAAGGACAGCAGTTGTGCTGTGAGAGCTCCTACAAGTACATGCAATGTCCATTAGCATCTCCATATAGATCCAACACCTTCTTTAATTACTTCTCTGTAGGTCTTCTTTTAACCAATTCACAGGCATGCTAAACTAGTAATGAAGCACTGATTAATGAAGCTTCAAAACATTTATGAATCAAGCTTTCATCACAGATGGCGTTGACCTGTGGCTTTTTAATGCTGAGAAACAGAGCTTTGAAAAGCTATAGTTTTTCTCCATACTAATGCAAACTTCCCATATTTCAGCAAAATTTTTAAAGCAAAAACGCTCAGTTATGTGATTTGTGCAGATGCGCAGACATTTTGTTTGGGATTGTTGTTGGCAACGTGTTTGTCCTGTGGGCGTTCGTTTGACTCAGTAATATGGAACACAGACAGAGCCAAAAGTCTTTAAGCAGAAAACGTGTTAATCTGCGTTAACGTGGTAATTTTTAACATTTCTTTTGCATGTGTAGACACACTCATTTTGAGTGTGTTAAGCTGTCAGTTTTCACCACGTTTCTTTAGAATGTGCAAAGACACAGTTTTACCGTGTTAAGACGATGCATTTGAACATGTTTCTCAACGTGCACACATTCTGGCTGTGTTCAAACATTTAATGCTTTTAAAAGCAGTTTTACCTCTAGATTTACTTACATAGCCTATTAATCTTTCTTTAGGTTATTGCGACATTGATTGACTGATATTTACTGTGCTAAAGTAAAGTAATTTGTTACAATGTAAATTATAACTTTTCTACTAAACAGCTAAAAATGACATTACAAATCATGATATAAGAGCGGCGTCAGATAAACTGTACTAATGCATTATCCCTCATGAAAATGCATACAAGCATAACAGTCCATAGAGCTTTCCTCTAATAGTCGACTAACCGTTAGTTGTAATTGTATTGTATCCGTTGGCATTCTTCTTCTTCTTCTTCTTCTTACGCTCTTGAATCTATGGCAGCCTATAGAACCACTTGCGGGAAAGTTGTGAAATTTGGCACACTGATAGAGGACAGTCTCAACATTAACCACAACAAATTTGGAGTCTCTAACTCAAACTCTCTAGCGCCACTCAAAATTTAATTTTATGCTAATAACTTTTGAACCGTAAGGTCTACAGGGAAAATTCACGTTGAGTCAAATGGACACCAAAATGTAAAATTTTAGGGTTGTTTTTTTTTGCTATTTTTAATACTTTATGAAACCTACTTTTCAGACTTGTCCTAGACGGTTAGTCTGATTTTCACCCAAATTGGCTCAGATCATCTTCAGACCATGCAGGCAAAAAGTTTTGGAATTCAAGTTGATTAGTCAAACTGTTCTCGAATAACGCACAAATGAATTCTACAAAAAGCACACAAAAATGGAAGTGAGGGTATATCTCTGCAACGGTTTGGCGTATTGAGACCAAACTTGGTGTGTGTTATAACAAACCTGATGCTACATGCAGCGCTTCAGCACAGTGCCACCCAGTGGTCGGGGAAAAAAAATCACAAAACTGGTCTCTTCAGATTTGGTGCATCATGCCGAGTCTAACCATACCTGATTTTCCTAGGTCAGCCATTTTAGGCATCGGCCATTTTGAATTCTGTCAAAAAATGCTATATTTTGCAAATGCATTGCTGTGTTGTTACAAAACTTGGTATGTGTCTTTGGCACCATGCTCCGACAGTACTCAAAAAAGTTTTGGGGCAGCACCACCCTGCGGCCAAAAATTATTAAGAAATAAAAAAAAAATGCTAATAGCTTCTGAGGAAAATGGCTTATTGTAATGAAAGTAATCTCTATATATTCCTTGGGTCATGTTGAGAACATCGATACCAATTATGCCAAAATGTGGCAAAACTTCCTGTCCGACAAAACTTACATTTTGAAGTCCTCCTAGACTGTTGGTCCGATTTTCAGCAAATATGACTCAGATCATCTTCAGATCATGCTGGCAAAAAGTTGGGGATGGATTTTGTGTCAATATACGAAATGGTTTTCATATAACGCATCAACGAATTTGCTGGAAAGATGCCAAACTGCATCTGAGGCTGTATCTCTGCAAAGCTTTGACATATTTGCACCAAACTTTGTATGTGCCATTGTCACCTCACACTGACCAGGCCACATTAATTTGGTAACAGCGCCACCTACTGGTCAAGAGTGATCAACCATTCATTAACCAATGAAAATATGAAAATAACTACGAAATTTCCAGAAATGCTAGTAATTTTTGACTGCATTAACCTATTGTAATGAAACTGGTCTCAAAATATTCCTTGGGTCAACGGCAACAACATACATGCCAATTATGCCATAGTTGACCGAACAGTTGATCCGCCATTTTGATTTATGTTGAAAACTTACTTTTTCGAAGTCCTGATTTTCACCAAAATCGACTCAAATCATCTTGAGACTGTGCTGACAAAAAGTTATGGATTTTGTGTTGATAGTTGAAACTGTTTTCGTACAACGCCACTACAAATTTGAGGCATGATGCCAAAATGACTCTGAGGCTGTATCCCTGGAAAGCTTTGACACAATGACACCAAACTTCATGTGTGTCATTGTGGCCTTACACAGAACACACCACATCGATTTGATAACAGCGCCAAAAGTGATAACACATTAAAGCACATTGATTTTTCACCCATTTTGACTAAAATCATCTTAAAATGGCTTCAGTTACTGATTGCTTCAGTTGCTCTGATGCTTGCTGCCTTGCATGCCTAGTGCTTGGCCCCGTAAATTGCTGCTTGCAGCTATATTTAGAAATGTAATTATTACAGGACTGGATATTGATATAAACTTATGTATTGTTATTATAAATAGGCCTATATTAAATGACTATTAAATCATTAAAGTATTTGTTGAAATGTGTAGACCTCATTCTTTTACAAGAAATTCCCACTGAAGCATTTCCCCCAATTGTCTCAGCTTTTTCACTCTTCATGAGTTTACATCACTGCAGTATAAGAGCACAGCAGTTGAGCTGAAAATCGCATTCATTTTTATAGGGAAACTGATGCTGAACAACATTTTTCAAGGCAGACCTACCATGACGTTGTTAAACAGTGATATATATAATGTTTTTTAGAAGCCATCTGTTAAATGTGATTTTAACTTATAAATGTATATATTTTACTGTGCAAGTGCAGGAAATTATTAGTTTTATATTCACTTATAAAAGATTGCTTATAAAAGATGTTAAGTGCACAGTCTTGTACTTTTGTTAATTAATATACTTATTCTGCCTCAGATCAAAGTTTGCAATGTTGTACTCATCAGGGAACAGATTGCTTTGGCTGATGGATTAAAACTCTTTATTGAAGACGTTTTTGAAATCCCTATGGAGCAAATGAATGGGAAAACACTTCAAGAACAGGGGCTGGGCTCCCTGTTGCACCTTTGATTAGTGAATTTAATAAATCCTAAAAGAACATTTCATAAAGGAAGGAATATGTAATGTTTTCAAATGATATAACGAAGGAAGGTTACTTCATAGACTGATATAATAATGGCATGCTGTAAAGATCTGAGTAGTCCTGCAGAATAAAAACACGTTTACACTCTCTTGGAGAGCGTTATTTTAATGACTCCCTGCTCAAACATGTGGCAGTATTGTGATACAAGTGCCACTAATTCCTGTTCTCTTGAAGCTGATAATCACCCAATAATGAAGCTGGAGCTCCTCCATCTAAGCCCAACGAAAAATCACAAAATCTTTTGCTCTCAGATGTTTCTCCTGTCTCAGAAGACATCCCAACAATGTCCCAAACTATGTTTAGATTTGCTACAATAAATCAAACATTTCATCTCAATTGTGCCTCGTTGTTGTTGTTTTTCTCTCTCTCTCTTTCTCTCCTACAAACCTTCTGAAGAGGCATAAAACAGCAGCAAGCTCTGTTAAATCTCCTGAATGATGAAAGAGCAACCTCACAGCAATACATTTCAATTCGTTAACATCAGGTATCATGGACTAAGAATGATCACGACTCCTAAACCATTAGCTAACATTAACCTCCATTGAATATACATTTGCAATTAGGCTTCATTTTATAGCATTAGTTAACAACGTTAGTTAACATGAACTAACAATGAAAGATGCTTCTACAGCATTTTTCTAATTCTTGCAATTTACTAACACTTTTCAAATCAACATTGTATATTTTAATATTAGTATGCTATGTGAACTTGAACATTAACAACTGCATGAACATTTTCATTACCTAACATTAACAAAGATTAATAAATGTTGTGAAAATTGCCCATTGTTAGTTTATGATAGTTTATGCATTAACTAATGTCAACAAATGAGACCCAATTTAAGTGTTACCTTTTTGTTTTTAAGGGTCTTTCAAATATTTTCAGAGTAAACAACAGAAATCACTGCTTCACAAGAACAACAGACAGCCAACTTATATACACAATGCAGGTTCCCAAACCTCCACACCAATGCATTTTTATAATATTTTTTGTCCACTTGTTTGCTATTACTTGATCATCTGTTGTTCAATTTACTGAGATTGCACTCACCCTCAAAGAGCAAATTTTGCTTCAATAAACTCCTAATTTGCTGGTTATTAATAGTTGGTAAGGTAGTTGTTAAGTTTAGGTATGGGTGGGATTAAAGGATCTAAAATATGGTTAGTAATATGCATGCTGATAAGCAACTAGTTAATAACCTTAACTAAAGTATTATTAGTGAAGTGACTGAGATTGCACTCACTCTCAAAAAGCACTTTCTTGTCAATGCAATCTTTCAGAACCAGAAAAAACATTCACTTTAGAAATGCTAGAAATGATTTCTTCCAAGCCTGGAAAACATATTGTGAAGATCTCAGCGTTTTCATGAGCGTGGGAACCCTGCAAGCACAATAACGCAACGCTGATCAGATTGCATGCATATCCTCTCTGAATGACTAGAAATAAATTCTTGGGAGGCTTCCACGTGGATCCATAAAAAGATAAAACAGGTTCAAATCGAGGACGGTTCTTCACAATTCAACCATTTTTTAAGAGAACACAGCAGAACTTCAAATTCAGCCATGAGCAAAGGCTAGTAGTAAACTGAACAGTGCAAAGAGTGCATGGAGTCGATTACTCACCTATAAATTTTATACCGGGTTGTGAATCCTTGGCGAAATCTTTCCATGAAGGAGAGGTACCCCTTCGAGTGGTGGAAAGGGCCACGGTCAGAGATGAGCCAATCAAACTGCTTGGTAACATGCTGCTCGTTGGCCGAGGGCTCTTGGCGGGAAGACTGAACTGTTATATGGTCCCATATAAACAGGAAGTAAGTGACTTCAATGAGCCTCCAGTTCATGCTTCACTCTCGACCGCTCTCTGCTCATTCTCGCTCCATTCTGTGGAGACCTGCGGAAACACAAGACAACATCTGAGCATCCTTCATCAAACTCTGACACCCCTGCTTTTGCTATGAAATCTAATCACGTTGGCATAACCCGCGACAGCAGCCCGATAGTTTATTTTATTAGCAGACGGTTTGCAGAGCGCCGCACTAACACGACTCGGTGCCCTTTTCACCGACGAGAATGAATTACAAACAGGAAGTACAGCCTTCACTTTATTCAGACTAATTGGTGGCATGATAAGTTCAGATGGGGTGAGTGTCAGCTTTATGATATGTTGTGACATGGGGTCGGTTCGTGGAGGAGGATGGCAGCGCATCTCCGCCGGCTAATTAGCGCCGGGCGTGCATTCGCACAAAAATTTATTGCATTAGCTTCATTTAAGCAATTAAGTGGTACATGCTGATATCCTGCTGGAAGTGAGATCGACAAGAGTAAATATGTTCCTGTCTAGAGGCGTCTGCAAAAAAGATGTTAACTTTCGGTGTCCAGAAAAATCATCTATCCACCTTTATGTCAAGCCACTCCTAAGGTAAATCTCATGAAACATTTTCATGACTTCAAACAAAAGTTAGTTGAAATTAAATAACATTTAACTAGATGTGCTAAAATATCTAGAACACAACCTAAAATTAAAATTAATAAAAGCACTTGGAGCACCATTCACTGTGAACCGTGAAAAAGATCACAGAAACACACAGTACGTCTCGGGTTACTTGACTGTAACCCTGTTCCCTTAAAAAGCGGGAACGAGATGCTGCGTATCAATACGCTAATGAGAACAATCTTTGTTCGACCGGTTGTGAAGCATGTGTGTCAAACACGCCAAGAATTGGCCTAAATAACCTCGCCAGGTGACGTCATTTGATTACACGCACCTGAGGGTTATAAATAGGCGTGAGACGTACAAATCTTCAGGTTACAGCTTTGTCTGAAGAGACGTCCAGGCACGCCTACAGTGCGGCATTGAGGCGCAGCATCTCGTTCCCGCTTTTTAAGGGAACAGGGTTACAGTCAAGTAACCCGAGACGTTCCCTACCAAAAGCTACACTCGATGCTGCGTATCAATACGCTACTGGGAACGAGAATACCAACGCCGCCGCACTGGAAGTGTCTGGACCCGTCAAGGTTGTGTAGTGTGTGCGCACAAACAAACATCGAAGAGGTCTCAGACATGACTCTGGGATGTTGGCTCAAGGACATGAGAGCCCGGAGCATCATGGACATCCAAATTATAGGGTCTGTGAAATGTGTGTGGAGAGGTCCACACACTTGCTGCAAGGGGACACTGTCAGAGCCTTAATATAGAATGCAACCCACCTGGTTGAATGGGCCCCAATTCCTAGAGGGGAAGCTCGACCGCGCTCCTCGTAGGCTAGGGCAACAACATCCCTCACCCAGTGTGACATTGTTAGTCTAATGGCAGCCATAGTATATGAAAAGCTGCTCTGATTTACACCACTAGCTAGTGCGGTGGATGTAAATCTGAAGAGCATGTACTGGACACAGGAGGTGAAGTCCTTCTTGCTCCGGTGTCAATGGCAGAGGGCAGAAGGCTTCAAGAATGGCTGGATAAAAGGGTGAGGATGCAAAATAGCTTTGACCAGCCCAGGGGCAAAGCTTTTTCAGGTTGAAAAGACTGACAGAACCTGCAAATCCCCATTTCTTCTCAGAGAAGTGATAGCCATGAGAAAAACCATCTTCAGAGTCAGAGACCTGACAGGCGCTGACTCTAGCGGTTCAAAATAGGGTCTCAACTAGACCCTTAGAGCACTAAGGCCAAGTCCCACGAAGGGACTGTCACTCTGGTGAGCAGCCTCAACCGCTTAGCTCCATCAAAGTGGCGACCAGCTCAGGGGCAAAGCCTAAGCAGGATGACAAGACTGACAGAGCCTGCAAATGCCCATTTCTCCTCAGAGAAGTAATAGTCATGAGAAAAGCCATCTTCAGAGTCAGAGACCTGACAGGCGCTGACTCTAGTGGTTCAAAATAGGGTCTCAACTAGACCCTTAGAGCACCAAGGCTAAAGTCCCATGACAGAACTGCCGCTCTGATGAGCGACCTCAACCGCTGAGCTCCACGATCGAAGCAGGCGACTAGAAGGTGCTTTCCCACAGAAACCCCGTCAATCAGAGCTTGGCAGACCGAACCAGTGGCCACATAGACTCTGAGCAGGACATGTACCTGAGGACAGTTTCTCTTGCAGGAACTCCAGCACGGAAACACTCTGGCAGTGAACTGGGTCTGCATGGTGTGCCAAACACCAGTGTTCGAAAAAGCACCATCTGAGGGCATAACTTCTTCTAGTGGAGGGAGTCCTAGCAATCAGAATAGTCTGTAGTGTATCTGCTGGAAACCCAGCATCCCTTGTGGTCCCCCTCAGGGGCCAGAGATAAAGGTTCCAGAGCTCAGGCCGGGGATAATATACTGTCCCCTGTGCCTGAGATAAGACAACTCTCCCGACTGGAATCGCCCACAGCGAGCCGTCAAGGAGGGATATTAAATCTGGGAACCACACTCTGGTTGGCCAACAAGGTGCTATAAATAAGTAGCAAAACCTTTGTTGACAACCATGGCCAGGACCCCTGGAAGCAGAACGATCAGGAGAAGTCAGAGAGTGGACATTGTGCTGTTTTCTGTGAAGCAAAGAGGCCCATCTCTGCTTCATAAACTCTTCCAATGTGTCACAGCTTATCTGGACAGTGAGTCTACTCCCACACTGATATGCCCCAGAATGTAAATCGCCTTGATGGACAGTATCTTGTCCTGTTTCCCAAGCAGAACCTGCTGTGCTAGCCTGTTCCAGCAGCACAGATACAGTCTGCCCTGGTGTCTTAAGTGGCTACCACAGTATAGCCCCCCCGCACTAAGACATGGTAGCCCCTGCTGGAGGATGTATTTCAGGGCCCGAAATACAGCCATCATTCCGAGGCAATTGATGTGCCAATCGAGAAAATGACCTCTCCAGATCCCTTGGGCTGGACAGTCATCCAAGACCGCGCCCCAGCCCATGAGGGAAGCATCTGTCGTTAGCATCTTGCGACGACAACACGTGCCTAGAGTGGGACCCAAAGTTAAAAACCGGGGTCTGAACCACATAGAAAGGGTACGAAGCCCCTGGCGCGTAACCCTTGTATGCCTCTGGGGATTGGCCCTTAGATTAAATCCCCTGGCTCTGAACCACAACTGCAGCGGTCTCACGTGCATGGCGTCCAAAGGTTTACGTGGATGCAGTCAACATGAGACCTAAAACTTTCTGAAAGTATGTAGAGTAGCTTTCTGGTCTAGCCTGAAATACCTCAGGGTGTTTAGAATGGATTCGACACGTGTAGGAGACAGCTGTGCCCACAGTAGGATCGAATCCGTACAACCCCTAAATACATTGTTCCCTGGGCAACAGAGAAAACACTTTTCTTGGTGTTGAGTCTCCATCCCAGAGAGTCAAGATGAGCGAGGATGACATCCCAATGTCAAAGCGCACGCTCTTAAGACTGGGCCAAATCAGCCAGTCGTTGATGCAAAAGTTGCATCCATGCATTTTGCATATGTGCGGGGTGATGAGGCTAGGCCGAATGGAAGAACCCGATACTGGTAAGCTTTACCCCCAAAGCAAACCTCAGGAACTTCCTGCATTGTGGCAAAATTTATGAAATGGAAAGTATGCGTCCTTAAGATCATTTTTCAATAACCAATCCCCTGATTGGATCGAAGAAAACAATCACTGATTGTCAGCATTCTGAACTTGTACGTTCTTAGAAAACGGTTCAGCCTGCAAAGATCTAAAGTGGACGCAACCCCCGTCATTTCTGAGAACCAGAAATATTGGCTATGGTAGCTCGATTCTGTGTAGGAAGGGAGATTTTCTATGACCTCCTTGTTCAGCAGAGCTTATAATTCCAGTGTCAACAAAAACGCTTGTTCTGGTTTCACGGTAGTGGAGACCACGCCATTGAAATGCAGAGAACGATATGCAAATCGTATGCTGTAGCCCCTTTGTACAGCGCTGCTGAATTTTCTAAAAGGGACACTTTGTTTTGCCGGGGGTGTTATGAGAATGATCGTTTCTTTTTGATATTTCCCTGCATTGCACTGTGTTGCTTCTATTCTTTCTTTTTTTCCCATAGGTTGAATGACGTTGGGGTGTTGGCGTGTTATTGGTCGCTCGATTAAGGCGGGGTCTTTTTTAAGGAAGCCGGTTGCAAGCAGCCGGCGAGCTCATTGTTGGTGCGGACGTGTTCGAGTTCGGAGCTCCTGGATTCCTCCTCCGGCCGGCGGCCAAACTAATGTTAACACCAATGTTTTGTAGTAAAAGTTAGCTTTTACTCCTTGTAAAGGAGGACATAGCACACTTCGTGAAACAGAGCAAAGGGGTGTCCTGCCTTTTTCTTTTGTGTGAATCTGTTGGGTTTTGTTTTTGGTTAGGCAGTTAGGTAAGCTGGCTGTATTTTATTTTTTTTTTTTCAATGTAATTAGGTTACTTAGTTTCTCTTTTTAGGTTCCTTTTGTTTGTTATGTTGGCCTGTGGCCACCCCGAAGAGATGCTCTTTATGTTTCATGTCCAATCTTTAATAAACATCACAATTTTTGTATAAATTGGTGTGCTTGTTTGGTCCCTGACCGGAGTGATTTTGGGAATCCAGCACCACAACCGTCCTTTTATTATGCCCTTAACGTACCCTAGACACGGGACTAATAGGGGGTAATGTTAAATGCCTGGTGTCCTGAAACATGGCAGGGCACAGCCAAACATGTAACATTTTACTGGAGATCGCTGACCCCCGAAACACCAGTGGTGGCGGAAGTTGTACAGCGATCCCCTAAGGGTGCCGGGAAGGTGCTCTTACTCCCCGTTGGAGTTTACCACAGACCTCCCCGAGGGGACACACCCATTGTCCTGGGGACAGCCTCAGGACCTCCATTCGGTCATAGACCGTTTTTAGCTTAAATCCGGCTTCCTCTTTGGCTGTTAAGTGCTACGAGCTTTTCCCCAGTCTTTACGAGGGAGTGTAAGACTCGCACACTGTCTTTTTATGCTTCTCGCCTCAGGGGAGCTGGACCGTGTTGGGACTGGGTGGCCGACAGCCCCGACACTAGAGCAGGGTAGGGGAAACACTTAAAAGCTTCTTCAAGCCTCTTTGCCTCCCTGCGCTCAGATCTTTATGAATGTCAGTCTGATACGCCTGCAAAACCGCTGTGGTGTGCAAGGCAGCACCAGCATGATTTGTTGCATGAAACACTCCTCCTATCAGTGTAGATGTAGCTCTACATAGCTTGGTAGGGAGCATTTACTTTCGACTGATGATACGCTCCCAGAGGAGAGATAGCCCATAGCGTCTCCTCCACCTGGGGTATCATCATATAGCTCTGTGCATTGAATCCACAATAATTGAATAATTCAAAATTGAGGACACAGAAAAACACAGGACAAATATGGCTTACTCCATGAATGAGATCTCTCATCATGGAGGTAACCAAAGAAAGGGAGAGACCATAGCTGAAGTCCCTCCCCCTGACCACCTGACAGAAAACTGTCATCTAGTTTGGAGTGTCTGGGAGTCTCCTGTTCCAATCTGGTGCACGAGTCATCACCTCGAGTAACTCCTCATTCGCAAATATAATCGCGGGAGGAGCGCTCGAAGGCGGCGCTCTGAATTCCAATTAACAAAAGCAAGAGTTGCAGCGTTCGCTGCCCGATCCAAAGAAATGCCGAGGCATGCTTTGGAAGCGGGTGCGAAAATCTTCTGATCTGGCGAGAGAGCGAGAGGAAGGGGGACCCGCCTCTCGAACCTCGAGCAAATCAAAGTGCGTTCTTAACGAGGGCGAAACAGCTCGTGCTTTGTAAGGTAAACGAACCGAACGTGAATCGCCCTTGAAGGAAAGAGCTGCATGCTCTTACCCATAACACTCCAAAAAATACTCATGCGGGTCATCTGCAGAGATGAGCCGTAACACGGAGGCACGCATCTCTCACAGATTAACTCGCTATGATGAGTAATCTTTAACTTTTACTTTCACTTTCATTGATACTGCTTTAGGGTGACACACACACACACACAATGCGGTCTCTGAAGACAAAGAAACCTGAAGATTTGTACGTCTCACGCCTATTTATAACCCTCAGGTGCGTGTAATCAAATGACGTCACCTGGCGAGGTTATTTAGGCCAATTCTTGGCGTGTTTGACACACATGCTTCACAACCGGTCGAACAAAGATTGTTCTCATTAGCGTATTGATACGCAGCATCGAGTGTAGCTTTTGGTAGGGAACATCAGATTACACACTTATGTAATTACAACACAGTCTTTGTGATTTAATAACCGTTCTAAATCATATTGAAGTTCAGCCATTGTTAGAATTAATAAGAAATGTTACAGGCCAACACTGTTTCATGTACTCACTAATGCTGATACTTACTCTCTTTTGGCACTTGGTTAAATTTAGCCCCTATCATGGTAGCATGTGTTGTTTTATTGTACTGAATTCAATCATTTTCATGACAGTCATGAGAAGCAAATGCTATTTAGCAAGATCAATTTGGAGAGAATAATGCAAAACTGTTTTGGTTCTAAAAACAGGGCTCAATGTCTTTTGCAAAATCTAAAGCAAAAGATATGTGAGCTTTCCACAGCCGAGCAGTGTATGTTATTAAAATGAACTGCATTTCCATATCACAGCATATGTCAGCAGCACTCTTTATGACTGTCTGTCCAACAGCGTGTTTTTATGTCGCGATAAGAGCCGTTTTCAACTGTAATGATCATCCAGATCTTCCCCTCATGCATTAGAAGCCCAAACTCTGAGCTATTAAAAGGCAACATTAACCTTCCTCATGAAATACAGACAGCATGTAATGCAACTCAGACACCAGAATCAAGCACCTGTGAGTGACTAATACATCATAACTTCACTACATTCATCCATTGTCTGATAGAAGCTTAGGTGTATTCATAATAATGTTGCTTTTCCTGTAGCACACTATTGAACTATGGCCTAATCCTGGCTTAGTCTAAACCAGGCTTTGATGTACTAAAATAACTAAGCCTGAAATAATAAATGACTATATGCATGTATTTTAAAATGACAAAAGCACAACAATGAAACAATTAAACAATTAAAAAACTTTAAAATGAAAATGGAAAATAATAATAATAATAATAATAATAATAATAATAATTTTAATAAATGTTAAATATTAAAATATTAATAACTTCAATAATATCTTAACAATGCTAACATTTTCTCACCGTTTCTCAGGGTTTTCACATTAAACCAATAGATTCCTTTGTGTGAACTTATGCTGTAAGCATTTTATTATAGTATTATGACTGAAAATTATAAATTAAGTAACTTGTAGTTTCATAAGTTAATTACAACATGTTTGTGTTTTCACTGTTATTGGGAATCTGACCTTACCCACCTTCCATAAAAAAAGGTTATGAATTATTAATGAATTATACTATGCGTACATCATGTATGCATACTTCCTATAATTAACATTCTGCAGGCAAAAGTTTGCATTATTAATTATATCTGGCAATGCAAAAACTGGCCATGACCCATGTAAATGTATGGATATTATCTTACAAACATCCTACTCATCTTAAAGGTGTCTTTAAACAGTATGTACATCATTAAGAGGTGTATATGATACAAGCTCCAGGAAGCTGAATGCATATTAATATTCTCTCTTCTATGCAATTATCTAATTGTCAATGAAATCATTTCTTCCCTCTTCCTGTACGGCTGTTTACAATCTTTAATGAATGAAGATCTCGCAGTCACACAGGCTTCTGCTGCCGCCGTCACCTGCAGTGACAAATATGCAGCTGAGCCGTCTAATGAGGGCTCCTTTAACTAATTAGTTCAGACTAATTTGAGGTTGCCTGTCAGAACGTAACAATGCATCATTTCACTGAAATTACAAACATGGAGAGAGACACGTTAACCCTTTGAAATTGTCACAACAGAGGGAAAGATCAGTAGTCTTTACCTGTGCAGATTTTCCAAAGGTCACTGTCAGACATAATTATTTCTTAATAGTAAATGTAATTATAAAGTCAAGGTGAATAATGACAGAGTGGCAAAGTTAATGGAATTCCTGACACAAAAGGGGGGAAAAAACTTTTAATATTTAGCTTTAACATTATTGTAGTGTTTTAGTGGTCTATAACAATGTATTAAAATTATAAACCTATAATTTGTACAACCTTTTGAATTAAAGGTTTTCATAAAAGGTGATGTTGTCTATAAGTTGTAAATAAACAAATTAAAGCCACAATTCAGCCAAAGATGTATCGCTTTTATTTCTCCAGTGGAATACAAAAGGAGAAATTCAGCTAAACATCTTCTTTTGTGTTTCTCGGTAGAAATACAGTTTTGAAACAGCATAAATTAATTGATCACAGAATTTCCATTTTTGTCTGATCTGCTCCTGTAATCAGTGAGTGTCTCTATCATAGTCACCTCTGAATGACACGGCTCCTCTAGAGGAAACTCAGCCATAACAGCTGGACGTTATTGGATCAGTGGCAGCTGAGGGTTATTCTAATGACATTCAGATTCTCTATATAATCCCAAAGCTCTCCAGCACTCGTCCAGCTCTCTGAAAGACGGCCATCATGGGCGTCAGGTGTTTGATGAGCAAGGTTGACTTCATTGGACTGGTCTGTGGTGTACTGGTTACACTTTTCACACTTTTTTTGCACCTTATTTACCCCTAAATGATGTACATTAGTATTTGAATGATAAAGCTTTGCCGCAGTGACAGCTGTTGAACCTGAAACCTCTCATAATTTACTCATGCTACAGTTGATGGCCCGCATCTACAGATTTTTTTT